>JAAGNO010017154.1:0-20996 GCA_033439905.1 Ceryle rudis
TTGATTTAAAAATATTCATAGACAAATGTAATACAATAAATGTACACTAGCAGGTTTTAAGCAAAGGCTTAAAGGATTTAAGATGAAGTAGAAGGAGATTAATACTAGAATTGAAAAACAGATAAACAAAAGCTATGGAGAGTCTTGAATAGGAGTTCTTAGGATCAAAAGCAATTAAATAAGTAGTTCAGGAAATGCTGTTAGGATCAGTTTTGTTTAATAGTGTTATAGTTTTATTTGAATTAATTGCATGTACATTTAGTGTACTTCCAGGTTATGAAAATTATTGTTAATATAGAAAAGGATCAGATTATCATACAAATAGATGTAGATAATCTTGTGGATAGGTGTAACAGAAATGAGATAACACTTCAGTAGTAAAAAATATTAAGTGTATCTGCCTGGGAGCCAGAAAAGAGAGGAGGATGCTTGAGGTACTTAGGTTATTTGAAGATAACAATACCTATCAATGTGGATGCAGTAGACTAACATGATTCTAAAATATAGCACAATCTTTAGTAGAAGTGAGGAAATATTAGTATCATTGTGCAAATTATTCATGCTACTTTATTGTGTTGTCTCTACTCATATTCTGACAATAAGAATTTGGACTGGAATAAGTATAGAAAAGATACCTCCATGTCTACAAATATTAAAGATATAAAAGAAACACTCCATTATCCCCAGTGTACACTAAATTGGATAAACTTTAAAATATACCTATTGTTTATCATGCATATCTCTGAGCATTTGCTTCCTGTGGATTTAGAATAACAGTTATTAATCAAGAAAAGTAAAAGAATTGCCTATATAAGCAGGATCATAACAGGAACTCAGGAATTTAAACACAGTTGCCAGGTTTATGGCTGTGAGCACAAGACTGCTCATTCCACCCTTAATGCTGAACTGCTTTACCAATTTAAAGAAAAGAGATCAAAGAACACTAAAGCATTGAGGAACACCCTGGACTTAGCAAAGGATAGGTAGACAGATGACCAAAAACTTCCCAAAATGTGCTAGTGCAGGAAGGAGAGCTACAGTGTACACTTCAGTGGACTTTCTGGTCTTCAGTTAACATCTCTCTGAAGGACTGGACTTAGCCTTTGGGGTCACTTTAGTTTCTCAGAGGGGTGTAGCATTATACCATGATATACAGTAAACCAGATTAATAAATTAAACCTTGGGTCTATTTACAACTACTCTGTATGTGACTGACATGCAACTTTCAGTGTTGAGGATATTGCATGTAATATGTATGGAAAGGAAACCAGAAAATCAGAGAGCCTGAAATTATTATACCTGAAAGATATCTAGTGAGAAGAAAGAAATATCTGATCTTTTTCATTGGCATCTGTTACTATATAGCACGGTGATAGTGCTGCCAGCCACTTGCAGAGTAACTGTTTTTTCTGTAAGTACCTAGAGTTTCAATATTGCCATAGGTATTTTGAATGTATTATTGTTAATTTGGTTTTCATTTGCCAGGTACATTTTAAATAGGTGCCAAGAGGCAGATACAGTTGTTTAGAATATCACAGGTAGGTACCTCATGAGGAAAAGAATATTTAAAAGGGCTTTAATTTGATGTCTGTGATTATTATTACTGCCTCATAGCAAAAGCAGACATTACCCTCTCTCTGAATCCTTTCTGAGTTTTATTCTTTGTAAAGAGGGAGTCTTTTTATCTATTGTTGTTTTACATGAATGAAAACTCCTGATTTTGTTTACAATGAAATAAATTTTCTAAGTCCATATTCCAATAATTAGATGTTAACATATTATCTGTGTGGTATTTATCTACTTGTCAGTAATGGCTAATCCTGTATCAACCTAAAAGCACATAGCATTGATTTTTAAGGAGAAGAGAGAGAATAAAACAAAACCCCATGAGTTGAGATAAGGAGAATTTAATATGACAACACAACCGAATGAGCTGAGGAAGGTGCTGCCCCACTGGTCTGAACACTTGCCTTAACACTCACACCCATACCCCTCCCTTATATAGTGGGCATGACGTCAGTATGGTATTGAATAACCCACTGGCTGGTTTGGTTGTCTATCCTGGATGTGGCCTCCTCCCACCTTCTGGTGAAAATTAACCCTACCCTCTCTGAACCCACTACATTTATTTATTAATTTTATTTATTATATATAAATTATTACAAATATTGGGATCACAATATCAAACACTCAAAAAATAAGGTAATGAAGCAATGTCTGGATTAAAGTCTGTACAACATTACTATGACTAGATAATAGTAATAAATGAAGTTGTTAGAGACAGGTATTCTAGTTTTAATCTACCAGAGAGACCACAATTATGATCTTTGTCCCTTCACAGGTGTAGTTTTATGTTTATGGTCAACAAACCTTTTTAAAATGTAACCTTCACAGTTGTTTACTTATCTGCCTTTCAAAAATGATAAGCACTCTGAAAGGTGTTTCCAAATCAGGAAATGTATGTTATGTAATGCTAAACACACCACAAACCCAAGTATTTCATTGGTTGCCCAAACTGTCCATAAACTGCTGATTTGTGAAGTCTGTGGTCCTATGCCCAAGCTGTAAGAGCAAGACAGTATCATCAGTACTCTGTAGTATCAATGTGCAAACCCACTAATGTTCATTTAACAGCTCCTTATTGCAGCAATGAGCACCAGATGAGGTAGACTAATAACTCAGTTCACACTGTAGGTCTGACTAATGTGCAGGGAAGGTTGGGTGAGGTCATGTTCTACACTAAGAAGAAAATAAAACACCGTTTGGAAAAGGGAGCAGTGTTTCCTATGAAGAGGAGAACAGAGAAGCTGAATATTTAAAGGCAATTTTAACATCTAAACATGATGTATTTGTATGTATACGTGTATATGAACTGTGAATGTGCTAATTTAATTTTCCTGTGTAATCTTAATTATAGCTTTTCTAGACTTAGTTTATTTGTCCTTGTGATGCTAACTTTCTTCTGACCCGTCTCTTCCTTTTTAAAAGGCAGCATATATAGCAATAGGGTGTCACACTGTGACTAGCAGTAGTGGAATCCAAAGCTATGTATTATTGGGAAATGAGTGTGGGTCCACTTTGCAGAGCGGACACTAAAGAACTGATGCCCACTGTAGTCATTTTGTGGAGATTTACTTTAGACTGGCTCTAATCTGGTCCCATGGATGAGCTGCCATTGGTGAAAAGAACAGACTTCAGGGTGCATCTGTTAGTTTACTTCCACCCAAAAGGAGTCAAGTTTGTAACCACTCCTGAAAGATAATTACGCTAGAGAAAGTGGAACTAATTGGGAGATTTATTTCAAAAGCCCACATCCAATCTGTTAAATATTATTGTGAAGACAGCCTTTATAGCAACTACACAAATCCTTACTTTTGGAGCTACCAGAGCAACCAATAACAACACTATGCTGTCAGTCTCTCTGTGAGCACACAAAGCCTATCTCAGTCCTCTCTTTTCTAATAGTCTGGTTTCCCTTGCCACCTCCTCCAATGCAGTTCCAGCACACACTTCATTTCTTTTTCACTCTTCTGGCTCAGTCACATCCTTTCTCCACTCACTGACAGGGAGAAGTAGTTCTTGTCTTTCTCCTGCATCCTCATACAAGCTCTCTTCTTGCCTGTCTCATCTCTGCAATTCCTCAGCCAAGATTTTTCATTAAAGTCACAGAGACAGATGGTTTCTGATCAGTATGCAGGATAGAACCAAACTATTTTTAAAACTTATTTTTTCCCTTTTTAAAAGCAGAATAAAACCTCACAGCTAAATTAGCAATATCTAGTATTTTCAACACAGAATGGCAGATTCAGGAAATGTTTTTAAACAAGAGACACATTTAACATAATGTAATACATCTGATATTGAAAAAGTCTCTGTGCTTGCAAAATATGTGTTAATATATTAAATTATATTATATGTTATATTGTGTTAGTTATCAATTTCAAATAATTTCTTTTCTTGTCATGAACCTGAAAGAGAATGACCAGAGTGGCTCTTGGGCTTGTGTTGAATTGAAATTGTGAAAATGAATGACCATAATTGTCATGACTACAAGTTACTTATATTGATGTTTTATTGATGTCTATGACTGAATCTAGCCCACACTTCTTAAGAAACAATGCACATCAATGTCACAGAAAGCACTGATGGTATCTTAGAAGATGAAAAGTGTTAATGACAAACAGTATTCATTATGATGGCAGAGAAATTGTCCTGAGAAGTAAGAGGAAACACTTTAATATGGCTTTGAATCCAGACCTGTTAGATATTGAAGAGAATTTGCTGGAGGCCAGCTGAACTAAATGGAGTGAATTCTGTTATCATTTGCATTGGTTTCTGGCCAACACAATTTCACTGAAGTCATTGTAGTTATTCTGGCTTCTGACTGGTGTGAATGAGAACAGAATTTGGTTAGCAGAGCAGTAGTGCTGTAAAGCTCCTGCAGCAGAATTTGGGAGGAGATCTATATGATTAATGCGAACATGAGATAAAGAAATAACAGTAAAGTCAATACATAGCAGTTTCCTCAGACTGAAAGAGATTATACTACCTGTATCTAGTAGCATCCATACACCCACTGAAAATAATTAATACATCGTTTTGTTCTAGATGCATTTTATATGATGCTGTCCTGCAACTGAATTCCTAACAGACAACATGAAGGCATGTTAGACAAAGACCTAGAAGCAGTACAGGAGTATGATAAAGGACTGATTGATGTTCTTTTATTTCTTCATTTATCTACCATTCTGTCTTCAATATACATACTGTCATCTGAGAAAGAGAAACCATATACTCCAGAGTTTTCCAATCAATCTTACCTTTCTCCATCCTCATTAAATCACTCTGTTCACTGCTGTGAAGATGATTTGAATGTCTCTATTTGTTAAAATCTATGATACCCCAACTGTGTAGGGAAGCAGTTTCTTTTTACTACAAACGGTAGCTACTGTAGACTTCCATAATTTAAAACAAATCAGGTGTGAAGGTTCTTTATTGCTTGGCAGATTGAACACATTTTGAAACATTTCTAAGAATGTGTTATCTTGCAAACAAATTGTACTCACTGAAGTGTTTTTGAAAAGTTTGATTTTATTTGTTTTCTTGGTTTAGATTTTCTTTTGTTTGTTTTTGTTTTGTTTTTTAGACAAAAAATTACATAATCCTATCCTCACAAACAAGACTTTTTAGATATTCTGAAGTGCACCTGTCAAATGGACAGATATTTTTTATTCAATAGAAGTTGGTTATTGATATAACTGCTGCCCATCAATCTTAATATTTTTAGTGTCACAAATTCTATAGATTACAGGAAATGGTATCATAAAACAAGAAATTAAAGCATTAGAGATGTTAACTTATGTCATCCTCACAAAATTTTAGTGTTTAACTCCTGATACTGCAAGCCTCACAACTGATAGAAAACTTTTATATGGTAAATGTGGATGTTGGTCTGGAGGTACTAGGGCATTGGAAAGAACCTTAACCTGGAGACCAGTTTTTAAGCCTTGAAGTGTGTCTTTTAGAGTAGGGTAGGCAGTAGGAGAGGGAAGTAATGAGCAGATGACAGTAATAATCTAATAAGAATTTTAGAGATTTTATTCTTTATTATTGTTTGCACAGTTTTTAACATAGTGGTCCACAGACTCTGTTAGGGCCTTTATATACTACCCAAAGGGAATAATGTGTTCAAAAATAAGATAGATATTGTCATTTTGAGAGATTAGATGTGAAGAACTCTTGCACTTGTATTAGGCTGATGCAAGGAGAATTTAAGGAGGGAACAAAGGGGTTGGGAAGTTTCAGTGGGGAGGGAAGGATTTTAATTAATTGTTCAGTGATGGGGTTTCACTTGCTACTAATAACAGAAGAAATCAAGTAAACTGCCAGGAAGAAAAAACAAACAAACAAACAAACAAACAAACAAAAAAAAAACAAGAAAAGAAAGAAAAAAGAAAAACAAACAAGAAAACCCACAACAAAACCAAAACCAAACAAACAACAAAGAAATTACATACGCTTGTAGTGCTGCAAACAGACTTCTGTAGTAATTGTGTCACAGCTACGCATAAGACACCACAGCTGACATGCAGTATGACAAAAAAAAGATATCAGTAAATGTAAAACAATCTGACATGTCAAAGGATAACAAATTAATCATTGGTAATCAAGCAGGACCTTTCTGCTTTTCTGAGGCTTGAAACACAAATGCACCATTGGCCAGAGTATCTGCAGTTTGGGAACATATCCAAGTTTGAGATATTAATAATTTTGTTGCCATAAAAAACATTTAAATTCCATCTTTAGCAGCCCCGCAATATATAAGGCAGTAAGAGATGGTTGGTTAAAGTGTAAATCCTTAAGTCTGTTGGAACTGTTTAGAGTTATATACATCTGTTTATTTAACTTTAAAATTTGTGATAAAGTTAGGCTAAAGGGATCAGTGACTCTGTCCTGACCTGGTTATTGCTGCAATCATCAGTTGGGGGATTAGATACAGACTGTGTTTTGTCTCTGCTGTCTTTAATGCCTCCTCAGAAGTGCAAATCCAAGAATAACAAAGCAAAAGACAGAAAAGATCTTCTAGTTCACCTAGTCTTCACCCAGTGACAAGTTTGGTAAATCCTCAAGTGTGTGGAGGCTTCACAGGAGACTTTTCTATACCTTAGGGAAGACTATACACAAGCTCTGCTCAGAGAGAAGGCATCTGGGGACAGCCTCATCTTTGTCAGGAGCTGTTAGGAAGCTATTCTACCTGATTTGCATAGATGTAGGGAGATGACTTTGGGGAATGCAATTTCTTGCCTCATGGGTGGTTTGCAATTATGCTATCAAATACACCAACACTGTGCAGAGAGTATGGAGACTCTGCAGTCTGTAAGTATTTGACATATGTCTTGAATGTTTTTTGTTTTCAAGTGCCATCAAGAATTCTGCTGCTTATTACATAGTAATAAAATAGTTGTGAAGTAATTAACAAAAAAAGTCAGCCTTGGTGTTGGTTTAGACATTATATAAAAAAAATAAACCATATAAACCATCACCGTATAGAGCTGGGAAATCCCACACTACTGAAAATCTGTGTGTGGAGGTCAGCTATTACCATTTCAAATGAGGTCTTTGCCTTTGATTAAAACTTTGTTAGTAGCTATTATGGAAGAAACAGGACAAGACATGTCCTTAATTAGTGATTAAAACAATACACATAATAGCTGACTAATAATGATGCAGAAAATGGCTTTGACAGGCAATCAAATCTTTCCTGGGTCTGTAAATCTTATTGTTATGCAGTTATTAGGATTTGCCTTTGACACTCTATATGGTATCTAATTGTTCCAGCCAGATGTGAAGGAAAGAAAACAAAAGATGAGGGATGATGTTGACTTGAGCACTGTGATTTCAGAATTAGTGAATGGTCTCATACTATATGAAACAAAGTCAGCAAAGATAGCAATATTCAGCTGAGAAGGGCCAGTAGGAGAAGTTATCTTTTAAATGAAGTCTTAATGTATGCTCAAAGAAAAAAAAATATATATATAGTGGGATTTTTCAGCAGGGGAGCTTTCATTTTATAGCAAAAGAGTGAGATTCCCATCTGCTGAACAAGAATCTTTCAAAACACACTCTTCGGACAGCAGTGTAACTTCAGAGAGAATATATGTTAAAATGACAAGAAAATATATTAGGAATGTCCAGTATAGAGAGGACAGAAAATAGTGATAAAGGATGGAAAGAAAAAAGAAAGAATATTTCTTTTGTATCAACACCAGGATCTTCTCCTTTTATGGAAAGAAACTGGCCTGTAGCATGTTCTGAAGCTAAAGCTGTTGTGAGGTTCATTTATCTATAGTTGTGCAGTCTGGCATGCAAGAATTTAATTTTGAACTAGCCAAAACTAGACTTTTCTTTCTCAGAAAAATCATGCCTCCAGAAAGAGGGAAAATAGCATCCTAATATGGATGTAAAGTTGTTACTGCTGTTGTTGTAAAGGATAAAGTAAGGAAACATGTAAAAATATCCAATGAAAATGCCTAGAGAAAACAAGCAGCATAATAATTTCTATAACTTCTATAGGTATGATATAAACATGATCTTAGTAAAAAAGATTCAGATGCTAAAAATCATTGTATTTTATATGAATCATTGAAGGAACAGAAATGACTATTGCATTAATCAGAATCCTTTAATTAATTTACTGGATGTGCAGCTAACAGATTTACCTGCTACTTTTCCCCAGTGGAGAAAAAGAATCCTTTTTACCCATGCTTTCATGAGCAGAAGAACTATTAAACCCTAAAACAAATATTTATATATTACGCTTTTTGTTCTTTTTTAAAAATACCTCATTAAAGATCTGATTTTCAAACCTTTTTTGCACTCATCATTTCCCATTACGATGCCTCAGAGCAGATTTTCAGCATTCTTAGGGAGAGAGTTCTTTTGAAAGTGTTTTCACTACATGGAAACAAAAGTACTTTGAAAAAATTCTTCTAACAGTTGCTGCTTTTTTATTATATGTGTTATATATTATAATGCTAATTACCTCTTCATGAAGTAATAATCTTTATTTCCTACTTTTATAATAAACCTGATTTTGAGATTAACTTCTCAGCATAGAAGAAAATTTGGATGCCGTAAATTGTTGTTTTCAGTTATTTATTATTATTATAATTATGTGCATAGTTATTATAATTTCTGCTATTACAATTACAATTATGTTTTCATTTTTCGTTTTTTAAATTATCTGATTTGTTTCTAGGTGGTACTTTTCTTTCACTCTTTTACAACTTCTCATAAAAAAGTTAAAATTCAGGAAAAGAAAGCTAGGATAGAATAGTCACAAAAGCTAAAAAATCTTTATCTTTAGAATAGAAATGTCTCTTCCTTCTTGTTACCACAGGATTTATTATGGTGCCTCAAAAAAGTGTCTGCATTATCTATAGGTGATAGAAGTATTTCTCTGGGTCTGCTCAGACATTTTGAGTGATAGGATGGACAGTTTTCTCTATGTGAGTTAGGGAACCCAGAGTCAGTCCTCTGAGTGACTAAACATGTTTAGGGCATGCTCAGGGAGCTTTTCATCTCATCTGTGTCAGGTGTGTACTTTGAATTAGATGAATTGCTAGAAGCCCATATTTTTTTTCTATAAAGAGACAATAGACATTAAGTACTTATATTTGGTTAAAGGAATCCCACTTCAAATGTGTAGAATAGTAAACTCTGATTAAAGGTCTTGCTTTAGGCATATTTAGGCCTATTGCCTATTATTGTAGGCATAGGAGAGCAATGCCATCACAGTTTTAAATAAAGGAGAAAGAGATTTCCCTGATCTCACAGATGCAGCTGTAGCTTCTTCAGCATGTTATTTCTTGAGAAGTTTCCTTCCACAAGCACCACCTCCCCCAAATGGCTCACATTATAGAGTCCAAACAAACTTCCCAGTAATACATACACAGGGCTCTACTGTCTTTCTATGCAACCTCACCCTTTGCTCCTACCATAGACTTCACTATTTACAGGAATTAGACTATACGAAAGACACTTGTCCCTATTTTGAGAACAGCAAAATTTTATTTTGCTCATAATACAGAGAATTCTTCATCTGTCTATAAATGGGACTGACAGGAACAGAGCGAGGTTTAGGCTGCTTGTGATGCAAGAAAAATACAATTTTTCTATCAAGGTAGTTTTTAAGATATAAGAAGAGAAAGTGCTCAGTGAAAGGTGTGAGTAGAAAGTGATGGAGGATTAAAGACACCTCAGTGGAAAGAAATAAGGAGAAGGGACCATAGGTTTTCATCTGTCTGTGTGAGATGTCATGGAACATAAAGGCAAATGTTTAGTTTAATTCTCCCCATCCCCCTCACTTTCTTCCTCAAAATCTTTGCCCCTTTTCCTCCCTCTGGTACACCTCCACTTCATATTCACCCAGGCCCTTAAAGCACCTAGCCTGAGAATGCATTGCCTCTTATTCCTCGCAGAAGTCCCTATTTAATCTCTTACAACTCTTGGCATGCTGAGAGAAAGGGAGGAGAGTGACTAGGACTACTAGCCTGCTCCAAAGCAATCAGGATGCAGTGGTCCAAGACACAGGGCTTTCTTCTTTCTCCTTTCTTTATATCTGGTGTGGTGCTGCAGATAGGGCAGTAGCAGTCTCTGTAGCAGAGACTTAGTTCTCCTTCACACCTCTGCTGCCTCCCTCTGCCCAGCTCCACATTTTCCACAGCAACAATATTATTAGCTGTAATTCTGCATCTCTGGGTATAAAAGATCAGAAAGCATGTCTATGTGAAACAAGTTACCATCCTAGACAGATGATACCTATGCAATAAATTGGCTTCGAAAGGTATCAACATATTTGCTTTGGTTTGCTAGCCCCAGGTCATCCAAAAAGGTAAAGAACTGTCTGCTCCTTGCATCATGAACAAGGAGAAGACCAGGAACAGGAAGGAATGTTGTTTATCCTCTTGCCTGGAATTTTTTTTCTGCCTTTATCATCCTCCATTCAGGAAAGGGCAAAAAGGAAGCACTTAGTACTGGCAGAAGTTGAAACCAAATGAAAAATAACAAAAATACAAAAGATAAATAGAAAACATATTTTAATGAATCAGAAATCTTCCTTTTCTTACAGTATTGTCTTCATGTATAATAGTGTTTTATAGTACAGATTACAAAATTGTCCAATTGCCTTCAAAACATTCCTAAGAATTATACTTTCCTTTTTCATTTTAAGTTCTCAGAAGTGTACATTAATAGTGAATTACAGCTAGATATGTTACAGCATATTAGCTATTAGCAGGAGCTCTCATCTTTCTACTTTGCACAAAAATGTCATGCAAAGAACACCTGTAAAATTACTTTTATAATTTTAAGACTTATATTTTAATTTAAACCACACAACACAGTAAATTCTCTGACTTCTCAGACGGAGTACTGCAATTTAAAATCATGCAGGGACAAATAGCCGGACCAAAAATTTCACTCAGTTTCAGAATTACTCTGAAGTCATGGCCAAAAATTATATATAATTACACATAACTACAAAAGATTTTCTCCATCTACTGGGTGCTACATTACTTGCTGCTTCATTAGTAATAAGGCATATTACTCCTTCAGAGATAGTGCAAACTATAATTATAGGTTATTTTGAGGCTTTCATTAGAATCTCCTGGTTCTGTGTGCAGATGAATTTCAGAACAATCCTTTGGGGGTAAATTTTTCCAAGTTTGGTCTAGCCTCAATGTTTGGCTTTGTTTGCCTTTTGAGGTATGAAACATCTGAGGCAAGTAACTCCAGGTGTTTTGGAGGGGAAAATAAATTTAACTCTTCAACATGACTTTTTCTTAATAAATAGTGGCTAGGAAGAAAATGCCCTCTTAGGCCCTGTAGTTTGGAGAAGTGAGAGTTTAAAGAAATCTGAATGTTTTAAACCATTGACTTGTGTATTGGCAACGCTGGGGTGCTCTGCAGCCCACCTAGGTAGCATCACTGGCCATAGCCCTCTGGCAAGTGAACCCATTCCCCTGGCCTGTTTTCCATTCACAACAGAGAATCTATCTACACTGACAGATTAACAGCAGTCAATGTCAAGAGAGCTATCAGATCCATGCTCCATGGTGGTTGTGCCCATGTTGTTCTTAGGACCAGCCCTACGAGAGAAGACCTCAGTTTCAACAGGTGACAGGTTTCCTCTGCAGATATAGAGAAAAACATAGTAAGAATCTTATTTATTTGTACAGTGCAGAGATCAACTTTTACTTGTCCCTCAATGGCAGTGCAGGGTAAAATGGAGCACAGCCCTAGAGGTGTGAGTGAGTCCACAGTAAAACAATCGTAGCAGCCCTAGGATAACAAAGTTATTCCAGAAGATCTTTATTAAATTTTTGTCCTCCTCGCTCTCTTCCAATTTTATCAGTCTCACCAAGCTCTCTACCACAGACTGACTTGCCTTCATCCATCTTAATTTCAAGATGCACTTTGGACAAGAGCTGTTTATAGAGGACAGGCAATTAGATTGGCATTGTCACATAATTTAGACTGTTGTTGGACAACTCTTTGCCAGCACTTCCTCTGCTGCCTTGGCTGAAGCAAAGGGGGCCACACTTGCCACTGGTTGCACACTGAGAAAGTATCTCTCCAATACTGCTATTACAAGGCAGGGGTTGTGTCAGCTATAGCACACATAGCCCCAGGTGGAGTCACCCTGCTGTTGAAGAGCTTCCACTACTGTAGAGAGCTCTCCCATTTCTCTACAAGGTTATTTCAACTCTCAAATGGCTGTCTTTGGAAATAGATGTGGGGTTTTTAAAGCAAATGCTGCTATGGATGAGAATGAGCTAACAGCATAAAAATGATTCTCTGGGAAGATTCACAGCCTCATTTAGTCTCATTACTTTATAAAACTTTTGTGATGATGATTGGTCTGAAAGAGAAGATGACTTTTCTTGTATCTTGTGTAATACAAAATCTTTCTTGTATCACCTCCAGAGCCAAGTAGAGAAAAGGTCTGCATCTTAGATACCTGGAAAGGTCTAATGCAAGTACTATGAGTCTAATACTTTGGAGAAAGCCAAATAAAAACCTAAGCAGTGTTTGGATACGCTTTCTGCATTTCGTGTTGCTCTGTATAGCATAGACTATACTTTTCTGCCTACACAAACTCCTTGAATTCCTGAAAGTGACTATTCTTGACATTGCCTCCCTCTTGAGGAACTTTTCCTTCACAGGAAAGGTAGCTTAGGCTTCATTACCCTGTGACTTTCAGAGTTATCATGGGGAGCTTTTTGTGGCATATGTCTGACAATGGAGTACTGAACTATAGGGATTTCTGTGATCTGAGGACTTGTCTGAAGAGAATAGGGCAGAGAACAATAAAGTGTTCTGTTGTAAACTGTCACAAAGTCAAAAGTCAACAGGAATAACGTGGGTAAAGTGTATTGTATCCTTTCACCTGATTATATGATTGGACTCAATGATCTTAAAGGTCTTTTCTAATCTAGGCAATTCTGTGATTCTGTGACATGAGAAAAAGACTTATGTCCCATGCCTCCTGCCCTTGAACAGATCTACTTTGAATCTCCCAACTTGCACTGTTCTGTGCCTGTTTGTACTGGTCATGCCTGGTCTCCCAAACACATCTGTAGCCTGCCTGCATGGAATAACATTTATGCTTTAATACACACTAGGATAGATAAGTAAAAAAACCTCTAGGAACTCACAAAAGTACAGTAGTCCCAAAGGAAAAAAAAAAAAAAAAAGAAAAAGGAAAAAAAAGACGTTACTAGGTGATGGAAGGTGTCCTTATTTTATTTTGTCCTGTAACTTCTATGCCTCATTTACGAGGCATATTTTACCACTGGCTAGTGTGGCAGTGTCTTGTGGTATACATGTATGGTTCAAGAGGAGTAATGGAAATGTCCTGCCAGGGAGCTGCTATTACCATGAGTTTGGTAGTGTGCCCAAACAATTCTCATTCTGCACCACACAGAAATCTCTGGGGTGTTCTGGAGTCTCGTACGAGCTTGTATGGTGCATGTAGGTAAATTGTTCCAGCCTAGAGCACTCTCACTTGGATGGAAATTGGGGTAGATCTAGCATAGCGGTGTAGCCTTGGCTCATTTTATTTCCCTTAGGTTTCCATCAGTATAACAATATTCACTTGTCATTTTCATAATTATTCTCCTGTTAGGAAATATTATAAGAAGATACAAAATGGCTTCTCAATGCAGTTTGGTCCTTCAGGTAAATACATCAGCTCCTATTTTTAAAAAACAGATTGTATGCACGAGGGACTGGACAGCCTATTAATAAGTTCCAGTAAAATAGGTAAATATTTATAAATAAAACATGTATTATTTACCTGATAAATGCCCTGTCAGAGTTTTTCTGGTCTTTTGCACACTGTAAATATGTTTTCAGGTGAATCTCATTATTTTTAATTGTGTATTGTGAATCTTTCTACTTTTAAAGATTGCTAAATTGATACCAGTTAACTACCTCAAAAGCTGTGACAGATGAAGTTCAGAAGAGGAACACTGACCTAACACTGACCTCATCTTTTACCTGAAAGCAACAGCCTTTGAAGGTGTTGAGAACTAGTTCATTATTCATTTCTTCATAGGCTCATGTCTTGTTTCAATTTAAGTTGTCATGTTGGTTCTGCACGGTGATATATTCCTTTTCATGGCAGATGAAGAGGCAGGATTAAATCCATTTTATGAAGGTCATTCACAGCCTTGAACCTTGATCCCAATAGGGAGATGCAAGTATTTTATTCACTGTGTCAGGTTGTCCTTCTCACATACAGTGGTAGGACATACTTTTTTAACTGAAGTCAAGCACTCTTGTGTCTGATGGCCCATAATAGCCTGTCATTGGTGTCTATATTAAAACTCTATTAAACAAGAAGGCAGAGCTGTTCCTAGAGCTTTACTGTAGAAAGCATATTCAGGGAATATGATCAGAATTCTGCTCACAAAAAAATGTTTCCAAATTAAATACTCCTATGTCTTTTTTTTTTTTTTTCCAAGTTATGAAGGATGATCAAGATGCCCAAATTCATCATAGAGAGGATGGTACTTGGTGGATGTAGCTCTTTCATTTTCACGCTGATTGTTAGGAATATGGTCACAGTTGTCATTTTCCATTTAGGTCATATGTTGTAATCCACATGGGAGGTCTGTTGCATCGTATCCCAGTTTGTTTCCTTGTACTCAGAGTTGTTACCAGATTCCTTTCTGCAAAAAATGGAACGATATACTTGGCTGAAACCAACTGCTGCCTCAGAAGGTTTTCTAGATTTTCATCTACTCAGTTGGTTTTACTATTTTTGTTTATTTTTGTGCTAAATTGGAATGGGAGGCACATTGGTATTGTCTCCCAATTTTTGGCAATTACTGCTGACATACTACTATCAAGTTCTGGTATTTATTAAAAAATAGCACATACATTTTAAAGTAATGAGAAGTTAATTGACATATAGAATGCACTAAAGAACACAGGAAAATTTTGTGAGTAGAGTAATGCACTGCATTTTAGGATGTGTGGGTTTAATTTTCTTGTGTTATTTTAAATTCCCATAGTCATGAAAACTGTTGGAAGGAAATAAGCCAATAATGACCTTGCACCATAACTTAAGTCAATCCACTATTCTAATGCAAGCCTTCCTTAAATAAAAGGCACCCTTTCAAAAAGAAATCAGTCTTAGCTTGGTAATAAAGTATACTGATATATGAAAAGCAGATAGAAAAATAGACTTCCATGTGACTGGCCTTCTTTAAAAGGAATTAGAAAAATAAACTTCTGTTTCTAAATCTTATCCAAACTCCAGACTTTTGACAGTTTTTATCTCTTCTGATTTTTCTTCATAATGGTATATGACAGCTCTGAGAGTTTTAAAAATACTTGTGTGACCAGAAAATGACAGTTCCAGCCAAACAAGGAAAGAAGTGCTGCATTCTAGTGGAAGAAGTTCACTCCTTGCTTCAGAAATTTTCTTTCTTTTGCTTAGGTGGAGTTATTGTATAATTTGGATAGTTTCCAGTATTTGATTGTTATATTCAGGCATGCCATCAGATCTCATTCTCTTTTTCAAGAAAGAGAAAGGGTAAGAAACACGAAGTGGCTGTGTCTCTAAGACTTCATAGCTTGAATTCATGATTTATGTATCACCAATATAAGTGTACCGAAAACTGTAAGTTGACTACATTCAGGTAAATCAAATACCTGTCTGCTTGATGATGAAGTTAATAATAAACATCCAGGCACGTACATTTAAAAAACCCCCAAACCTACAAATCCAGATAGTAAAAACAGCTAGCTCTTATAACTGCTATGGTATCCAACTCAGCTATCTTACATCAGTGGTGCTACAGAAGGGGAGAGTAGAGATAAGTCTACATTTACCATATGTAAGGTGAAAAAAATACCTAATTTTGATATTTTTCCAAGGAACTTATCCTCCCTCTGTCTTGTGTCACCATAATGTCTTGTGTCACATGTAGAATATCTTGGCATAAAATGTTTTGGTAGTGTTTCTGTATGACAGAAAACAGTGGTTTACATTTGAAAGAAAATCCAGACTAATATTAACAGATGAATGTAAAGATCATTAGAGCTATTTACTAGTTAACTAAAACTAACTAGAGAAATGAAATCTTGTTCCATCTAGAAATCTGGAGATGGTTCTCCAGGAAGTGTTTTTTCTAAGAGGATTCAATATGGTCTGTTGGGTTAGGAAAAGTGAAAAAAACTTTGATTTTCCTGCTGCATAACTCCTGCATTTCAAAATGCAGTGGGAGTAGACAGGAAATTCTGTAGGCAAGTCTGGATTTCTTTAATCAAAGCAAAAAAAAATCCCAATCTGATACTGTGTCTCCATCAGAGTTAAGGTCTCAAACTGCCATAGTTGTCTCTGACAGTTTCTAAAATTTATTTATTCACCACTGTATGAGACTTAACCTCGAAAATTATTAAAACTTCTTTTGAGATAAATGATAATATTGTATTCACTATGCATCCTTTCATAAATAAAGAGTGAAACTATTTTCTGTATTACCATCTTTCCAGCGAAGGTTACTAAAACCCAGAAGAAATTGTTCTGAGATACTTAGTTATCCCTTCTGGATCAGGCTCTTGAACGAGAAAGAAGATGCAGAGTGCAGGAGATCTGGATCCTCAGGAATAGCTCTTATTTGAATGTGCTTCCCTATATTGTGTATGACATTTTTGAGGCTGGTTTCTTCTGTGAACTCTTAGCCTATGGCTGGGAGCTGGAATAAGATTAAGCTAATTCCTAACATAAAAGACATGAACAAGGGAAAATACAAGTCTCTGTTTCCGAGTAGCTGAAATATGGCTTTTGGCTTGATTGCACAGTCTTTATTCATATTAATAAAAACTTATTGAGGAAAGCAGGCTTACGAGTTTCAGTAGAAGAAAAAAGAAAAAACAACCACAAAACAATCTAAGAAAAACTTCAGTGACTACTCTGAATAAGTATTCATCCACAGAAGCAAGATTTGCACAGTCTAGTTCAGTTAATAGTAAACTATTATGGAGGTTTACTTGACAATCTTTTGTATGATTCTTGGCCAGAAAGCCTTGAGGATAGAGTACTCTGCTTTCTTACTGAGGGAAAGAAGAAAAGCCAGTTTTGATCAGTCTTATTTGCATGTCATTTACCCATAATCCCACCTGCTAGCTTTTGATTTTTTTGATTTATTTGTGCCAGTGGGTGTTTTGGCACCTCAGTGCTCCCAGGAACAAGGGAGGTATAAAGTTGATTTGGAAGCTACCTTTTCCTCTCAGCTGTGAGAAGCATAAACTCAGCATAGCTGAATGCTCTGAGTTGGCCCCACAAAGATACTTTGGCACTTAAAGTAACGTCAATGTCCAAGCTCCAGTTCAGTTTCTTGCTGCCTAACCTTGCAGTTCCCTCTGTTTTTTACGAATGAAAGCTTCTTGATAGTCATCTAGATAATAGATAAATACCTCCTTGTGAACACTCCAAGAATTGCCCACACCCAGGCTGTGCTGCTCATTAGGTGCCTTGCTCATACTTGAGACCTATAGAGTTATAAATTTCACATTTTTTGACTTTTTAATTGTGGGATCTGCTTAGAAAAATGTGCTGTGAGCACACTGATTACTTCATTAAAACATAATCTGAGTGGATATCAGTGCCTTAGCTCTTGGGCACTCTCTTCTTCCTCCTTAGCATGCTGGGTCTTCAACCACATGTGCAAAGTGGAATGACTGAACAGAAAGGATAAAAGTAACAAGAGTTATACCAAGAAATACTTTACAGCCATCCACTGGAGTACTTATTAAAGGATGATGAAGCACAGGGTAAATTCTCAGAGAAGAGGAGAAAGATTTCATCCCATAAACCAGCAAAACGCTGCTGATTAAAAAATGGAATCCAGCAAGAGCTGCTGGCATATTTTAGAAGACCTGTGTGTAGCTTAGCGAGAATTTTGTAACTGTGAATTGAAAGTGGAAGGAGTTGCCTTCTTGCAGCCAGAGATTGCTGCCCGATTCACTTTGAATAGTGGCTCCAAAAACTGTGCTTGATAATGTCCCATTCAGCAGCCTGATTTCCATGAAACTGCTTTGAGCAGCTAACTGCCCCCAGAGGCAGCTTAGAAGCCTAACTCAAGGCTTCGAGGCTCATCTTTGTACAGATAGCTAGTAGGTTTATTTAAATTATTTATTTCAAGAGAGAGACATATTTGGCCTTTGCTGCCCTAATGAAAAATGATCTAACATGGTTTTGTGTTATATGCATTAGGAACAGATCGCTCTCACAGATCAAATGTAAAAGATTATAGTCCTCTAGGATAGTCACTTGCCAATTTTAATTTTCATAAAAATACAGTTTTATAAACTTTCTATCTTCAACAGAATGCACTGCATATAAATATTTACTTTCATTGACATCAGTATATTTTCTTCAATAAATTGATTATAAGAAGTTTTTTTCAGGGTGTCACTGACATTTGGTTCACAGCTGCTGTGGCAAGTGTGTTAATATGTATGATCATTAAGGTAGTTATTATTAAAAGTGGAATAATGATCAAGAAATATTTTAAAAGCTTATATGTTGCCTACACAGATAACAGACTTAAATATCTATTTATAGTCTATAAAAAACAACACACATATCATTTTTTCTACGATCACATCTTGCCCTCAACAATTTTCCTGTTCCTACTACTTTCTAAGGATTTTCAAGTGCAGTTAGGCTTTTCATCGCTATGCTTGATCCTAAGTAACTGGTACTAAGTCCATTTGCTTAGTTTTAGAAATAATTCTGACAGATTCAGTCCCCTAAAGAGTGGGCACTGATTATAGGCTTTAAGTAGAATGGAAAATACACTTTCATTGAAAACTGCACACACAGAAGTGTTTTTTATTTTGCCAATAAATAAATAAATAAAGAAAGTTCCTGCTATGTATGTCATGGGATAACTTATTCAATGTTAAATCTGGAAATGGTCATTAGTTCAACACTGCCTGTTTTGTTTAGTTTACACCACTTGCCCAATGTGAGGTTCCACCCCTCTAATATTCCTCCCTGCCTCATCAGTTGAAGACAAGGGAAGAAGAGTATGAGTCTACCTAATTTTGTGCATGAAGTTAAGCTGTTTATGATATGAGGATCATATTCTTAGACTTCCTTTATCCTAAAACTCATATGTTTTCTGAAGGAGTTTTTTCATCACAGTGTTAGCTGAACACAAAGCTAAACATGCTGGGTGTCTTAAACCAGATGCCTAACACAGACTGAGAATACCTTCAGTGAGTGTGCCGCTTTGCATTTGGAAGCCACTTTGTATGCTATGTAAGTTATCTTAAGGTTGTTTTATTTTGTTTCCAAAAATCAGAACTACTCAGAGTTTGCATTAAAGTTTTATTTAAAAATAGCTTAGTATAAATTATTATGTTACTGAAACACTTTTTACATAAAAATATCAGTTTGAGAGAAGAATCAATATCTCACTGGTTTTAATTTCTATTTTTTTCTTTGACTGCTTTTCCCTGAGAGTTATGTTTTCAGTCTTTTGTCAGACAGCTTCAGAAGTCCTGTTTTCAAGTTCTGCCACCAGTCAGTTGACTGTTTCTTTCTTGTAGATGTTAATAACAATTAATTTTTTAAGGAAGATCCATGTTGCATCCAAGGAGATTACTGTGTGAGTTTGGAAATCTTGAAGCAGCTTCGAGCAATGTGACAGAAAAAGTCAATGTGATGTGAGCACAAGAGAACAAAACTAGCTGAGGAGCAATTTGTGCTGGTTACTTTCAAATGGTAAATGTAAGTGCACCTGAATGTTTTTGTGAATCTAGCTCTTCACCGTTAGTTATTTCTACTTGAAACACTGCGGTTATTATCTGCAGAAGTACTGAATATTCAAGGCTGTAGCTAAGGTTAACAGAGAATCTATGAAAAAAAGAAATCACACAGAATTTTAATTACTTTGCAAAAACAGAGGACTTACCTTGATAGTACCTTGGCAATAAAAGAGTTACCACTTTTAGTTTGATCTCAATATGCACTTGTACACTGAATGGACAGTAAATAAAAAAATAATGCCTGGAGTCACACATAGTCTGAAGAAGATAAAAGGAAATGTTCATCTATTTCTGAGCTGAGATAAAGGGCCAATACGGAACAAAAACCCCACAGACAATTATGTAGTCAACTATTTTATCATGTGCAGAAAACATGATAACAAGATAACATCATCTGGGCAACTTTAATTTTGGCATTTCTTAACTTTTAAATGGCAGCTTTCCAATTTCAAGTACAATTAAACATAACTAAACATACTGGTTATCAGGAATCTGCTCATCTGTGTATATAGAAATGTCATTTTGAAGTTTAGGTCACTAATTTGTTTTCTTAAGTGTTTGAGATCAAGCACTGAGATTTTAAAAGGTAATTTCGTTAAAGCTGTAGAGGATGGATTTCAGGTTGAAAGTAGGAATGAAAAATATTTCCTGTACAGCAATGATGTGTGGAGTAACAGTATTTCTCCTCTGAAAAGTTGTAGACAGTGAAGGGATTCAGAAGCATATGCCAGCTGTGTCAATTCCACGGAAGAAGGAATGACCCCAAGAAAGATGTACAGATGGACAAGGCATTTCAGCTCAGGTGAGACTATCGTTTCTATCAAACTGTGATCTGGGAGACCTGCACCAGTACTGACATCACAAATGAACGCTGAAAAGCATGAGCAGCTCGTTAGAGAAGAGTGGCAAATCACCTTTGATGACCTTGCTGCTTCCTGGACTGCAGTTCTGCTTCATCAGGCTGGGTTAGAAACAAAAGGGTTTCTCTAAGCCGCACGTATCCTCGGCCTCAGGAAAAATCCTTCAGGGACACTGTTGCAGGTGCAGCCGCCCCCACCAAACAAAACTGACAAAGCAAAGGGTGTGGTGGAGCAGTTTGACGCCTCGGCCATTAAGCTGCACCTCACGGTGCTTAACTGGCGCCG
>JAAGNO010017155.1:0-27302 GCA_033439905.1 Ceryle rudis
AAACAAATTAAAAATAAATATTAATATATTTTTTTTTGTGATACACAAAAATATTTAAAAAAAAAAAAAAAAAAAAAAAAAAAAAAAAAAAAAAAAAAGAAAGAAAAAAGAAAAAAAAAAAAAGAAAAGTTGTTGTGCAATACTGAATTCAGACATGTACCACAAGTTAATGGTAGACTAACACTGAGGGGGGGGTGGGGTCTAGGCATTGTGCTTTTGTCAGCATACTCTTGAGCTTTTAAGTCTACTATGTCTGAACTGTGGTTTCTTGTTTATCCTTTTTTTCTTTAGTTGGACTGTAATGTATGGTCTGTCAACCTGTGAATCTTTTAAAGTATGATTCAGGTATTGTTGTATTCTTTACTGTGTAATAAAAATGTTAAAAATCTGTATCCCTACCTTCTCCATGGAACTTCATTCCTGATGTTCCCTCTGCAAATGGCACTTTGTGAATTGCTAGCCCCAGCGCAGGCAGATGTCACTTGGAGTGCTGCCATGGGTCACAGGATCTTGTAATCTCATTTTTTTCTATCTTCAGAATGAGACAGGACAGCTTTGGTGTCAGGTTCTTGAGGGGATCTCTGCTGAGCTGTAGATTATGGCCACATTCAGCTAACTCAGATCTGTATCTTATTTGTAGCTGGGAGAGACCTTGTAAGAACCACCCCCCCCAAATGCTGATACCAAAGAACTTGGATCAGAGATGTGCTCTGCCATCCAAAGCCAAACAAATGCCTGGATGAATGGCTGTCATAAGCCCTATCTGTTGTTAATGGTTCCTCTGCACTTGAGCTTTTGCACAGAATCATCATCTGAGACATCCATTTCTATTTTTAACTTAATGTGAACACTCATTAAGAAAGGAAAGCACCTTACTGGAGGTGTAGACTGAGCAGTAGCTTTTGCAGCCTTTGTCCTGCGCTGTTCCCAAGGGTACTCTCTGCTACACACAGGGCTTAATGAACCATGCTATCTCCAGAAGTAAATCCATCTACAGCGTGATTGTTATAGAAATGAAGACTACTCTAGCAGGAGGAGAACACCATCAACACCATTTCCATTCATACCCAGTATTTGGTCCTAGCTCTGTACCACAGTCTGCTCCCAGGAGCTTGCTGGG
Organism: Ceryle rudis; assembly: GCA_033439905.1. Taxonomy (NCBI): domain Eukaryota; kingdom Metazoa; phylum Chordata; class Aves; order Coraciiformes; family Cerylidae; genus Ceryle; species Ceryle rudis. The sequence continues at coordinate 1,121 of JAAGNO010017155.1, forward strand.
AGTACGCAGACTTTGCTGATTGCATTCGAACGTCGGCGTTCTGCCAGTGTAAACCATCCTCCCTGGACTCTTAATGTTCCTGCTTCTTCTTGTAGATTCATAGTACTTTTAAAGATGTGAATAATGACCTTGACCTCAAAGATATTTAAACTGGGATTTGATAATGGAATTAGCATCACTCCCCAACCCCAGCACCCCCCTAAAAGAGAAGTCTATTTAATGGATCAACACTTGCTAGAAAGCTCTTATTTCAGTTCGTGTTTGCAGAAGAATCATAGATGCAAACATATGACCCTAAGATTCTTGTATAGAGCATCATCTCTTTGCCTTTTTAAGCAGGGAGGTATTTTTTGTTCATTTTGCAAGTTGGTATAAGGTAAGGAGGAGGCACGATGGCATAAATACATACGTCACAAAGACATATTGAATGAGCTGGCGATTTCTTTAATGTCACAACTCCAGTACTGAACTAAGCCCTCTTTCATGGCTTCTAGTGTTCTGATTCATTTCTCTTATCATCGGAACAACCTGTACTCTTGAAAGCATTTTAGTACTTAGAGTTTCTGTAAGAACTATTCTCGAGAAAGCCCAGTGTTTGTGAAAGGCCACACTGAAACCAGGAGCTCTTCTGTGTTGCAACAAGGGCCATGGCCTTGACTCTGGAAGGGGCCACTGCCAAATAAGAACTAATTTTTGACCCTTCCAGTTACTGTCATTAAATGTCATTTAGAGTGGAAAGGGAATTTGAGCACAGAGTCATCAGTTTTCAAACGCCAGGCTTCAGAGAGTGGAAAAACTATCAGCCTACGCCACATATTGGGAAATGCTAACTATGAAGATTGAGAGGTTCTACCCTCAGATTGACTTGATTTTTGTGTTATACTGCAGGGCCCAACTATGTAGGCTGTGGGGCAGGAAAGATGTAGGCGTTTTACCATTTTCACTCACTTTTTTCCCCCTAACCTAGGGATTGAAAGTCCCTAATCCAGCGTTAACAGAGCAAATTGAATAGGACTCGTAACTCTGCTTTTCTTTTCTCTGTCTCAGTGTGAGATGCATTGGCCAAAACCAGGGATTTGCTTCTTATTTCTGGGATTTTCAGAGAAGTGCTGACAAATTTAAAGTATCCTCCAGAAAGGAAGGAAATCTGATGAGATTTGAGTCAGAAGGTTACCTGTTTGCTGCTTCATCTTCCCTTCTTCAAGGTGTACCCAGGAGGGTTGGGTCACACTTAGAAGCTGACTGAAGGAAGGAGAGCTGAACGGTAAACTCAAACTTCAGAGTTTTTGTACGCCTTGCTGCAGCTGCTTTCCTGTTCCTGTAGCTCCCTTAGGTTTCTCCATTGGTTATTCCAGCTCTTAGACTGTTGATTCACGTGATCTGTGTGCCATGTTTGGAGATGAATTTTCTCATATGTATTGGGCACAGCAATAGGAACAAACAGCAACCTCCGAATCACTGGGTTTTCCTTTCCATGGATATAGCCTTAGGGCATGAGATTAGTATCACTGTTGAGCTCAAGAAGAGACAGAGAACTCTCCCCCTTATTGCATCCAACCAGAGCCCTCATCTCTTCCATGTGGTGACCACCCCAGGTAGGGAGAGGCTATTTCTGAAGGAGTCACCCCTGGCAGTGGATATTGCTGTTGCCCTAGCACAGCCAAGGCAATGTTGCGTGATGGGAGACGGAGCCAGCAGAGCACTGAACACTTTCACCTTCTGTTCTCAGAAGACTTCTCCACCCCACACTCTTTATATGTCTTCTCTTCACCAGTCTTTTTTCACAGGACCTTATCATCTCACCTTATCATCTCCTCCAGTCACACGCAGAGACAGCACACCTGCCTTAGTTGCTTCATCCCGTGTTGCACTAAAGTGAATAGGTAAGGACTTTCTGCATATGCTTTGCTGTGCTGTCCCTGTTTTCTGCCTCCCCCAGCCCACTGCACCATGAGGCTTGGTTTGGGAGGTAGAGAAGGAACTGCTGAAATAAGGGTGTCTGGAAGGAAAGCCAAGGTGTTACGGTTCACTAGGTGGGCCTAGGATAGGCTGGGCTGTTTTGGGTTGGGTGAGAGGAGACCTGTGGTTTTTTGCCTGGATGTTCCTGGCCCTGCTTTGCCCCGCAGGTCTGAGCATTGTGCTGCCGTTTTTCCACCCATAAAATGGACTTCACAGTGCTTTCACCTCTGCAAAAGCATGCTGAGGCCACCAGAGGAAGGCACAATGCATAAGGTAAGTATTTATCAGCCAGACACCTATCTTGGGGGCACTCGAAAAGAGGAGACTAGATAGAGCAGAGGAATGTAAACACGCTGGCTTTGAAGGCTAAGGCCATCTTGTTCAGTCTAGATCAAACACCAGCTTCCAGGCATGGGCACGAGCCCAAATACACAAAGTGCATGCACAGTTCAGTGAGCACACTGGCGTCCCTGGGCTGCATCGGGCAGACACTAATGACAAAGAAGGAATTAAACACCAGAGTGCAGTGACAGAGTTATGTTTCCTTAGAAATCATTAAACCCAAAGGCAAGTTGTTTTATAAAGGAAACACCCCGTGTAAAGTGCAAGAGATCAGAAATGACAGGGACTTGGCTCCCAACCATACTATGAGCTCGGAAAAATCAGCAGATGCAGACTAGTGCAATTTTCTAGCATACAATTTGTCTTTACGTTGTGTACAACTTGAGGTAAAATGCACTGAGACCCCGTCCCACAGCTCCTGGGTTAGACAGGCAGGCAGCATGGCTCTGCAAAGGCACGCACTAATTCTATCTCCCCCTGTAGAGCTGGCTCCTCTCAGGGGCAGTGAGTGGGTGTATGAAAAAGAAGTGCACCGAGACCTGGTTTCACCACTGGCCACACCAATTTAGATCCCAACAGCTTCTCCAGGGCCACAACTACCCCAGAAACAGGGTCCACGAAGAGCACATGTATTCAAGCTGTACCAGAAGGATGCATTTTTTCATCTTTTTACTCTGATAAGAACCACACGTGCTCCAAAGGAGCCTAGTTCTCTCTTCTCTCCTCCACTCCCAACTAGGCAACAAGATAAGGAGCTGTGCGGGCTGCTGTGTCCCGCTCTCTGATGCTACTGTGGCAGTGGATAAATCCGGCTTTTGTAGGACACTGGGAAGAAAAATCTGCTTGTGTCTTTTCATCTTCATATCTCACAAAGACCAAATGGATGCTTTGAGTCTTTTTTTTTTGTCTTTTTTTTTTTTGGTTTGTTTTTATTTCTGTATTGGAGAAAACCACAAGAAAGACTAACATTAAAGTTTCTCTGGATGCCCCTTCTGCATGCATGTATGTCCAGACTGAGACAAAGCTGGTTACCCTCAGCTCAAAGTATCTAAGTGAACTCCTGCACTGCAGTTTGTACAGCTGTGCTCTCAACGCTCCATCCCAAAGCAGCCCTTTGTGTCCAGCTATGGTAAAGCTCTTTACATTCAGTGTTATCACTTTCTATGTTTTGTTTGTTTTGTTTTGTTTTTAAAAAGAAAAAAAACAACCAACCAACCAAAACCAATCAACCAAGAAAACAACTAAAGTACAAACCATTTCTCGATGCCTGACGTCAGTTGTGGTTGGTGGGCTTTGGTTTTTCATGCCAGTTAACAGGATAAATGGAGGTCTACTGTACTTTTGTGAGCAATCTTAATCCCTTTGAATGAATAACAAGAAGAAAAAGATGGGTTGACAGAGGCAGTTAGCAGAGATCATACTTACACATGTTTGTTTTCAGTAATTAGTCACAGTGTTAATAGAAACATCCACTTTAAGCAGAGACTGCTGATTTGCACAAACAGAGGGCCATATGCTCTGGTGGGTGTGGAAGGGGGTTGATTAAAAACTTTTCAGGAATTTTTATATGTGAAAACTTGCTATTATATTTATTCATTTATTTATCCCACTTAATTATTTTCACAGCAGTTAGGTTTTCTAATATTTTCCGCTTGAAAATGTCAGAATAAAAACACAGGGCTCCGTGTTTGCCTTCTCTCGCTCTCTTTCCCTCTCACACACACAGAGAACAAGAGAGTTTTTAAGTGGCTGTCTATTGCTAAGGGCTTACATATGGACAGCATATGAAAATGAACCAGGCTGTAGGTGTTTTAACAATGCAGTTTACAGTATGTTGCCTTTTTTGCTTTTCCAGTAGTACCAGACAGGGTTTGCTGCAGGACTATGAAAACAACTGCTGCCTTTTACAAAGATTTTTTTTTTTTTGGGATATGATAGACTAATACTAGTTTCAAAGGGGAAGATACACTGAGTTGTTAACATATCCCTTTTATTCCAGCCCTTTCTGTTTCTGTCAAGCATAACAGGGAAATTTCCTATATGTTATGAAATGTTATTCAATTACACCTCTCTCCAGGTTGTTGGGGTTTTTTCTTTCTTTTTCTTTTTTAATAATAAAACTAATAATTATTTTAACTTCAAAAAGCCCTTTTCCTTGGACAAAATCATAACTTTGCTTTTGTAAGGCACTCATGATTAGTATAGGTCTTCAAGAGAAAGGAAGCTATTTGAGTTTGTGTGTTTGCTTTTCTTCATTATCGTGTTTTTAGGCATGTTTATAATTTACTTAACATGGTGCTTTTGACTTTGCTTGTGTGAAACATTAGATATCTTGCAATTCATCCTCTTGCAACAGGCCCAGATGCTCCAAGCAGTAACAGGGACACTCAATTCACATGTTCTTGTTTACCTGCTGTTGGGGACAAGCATCTTTCTCCTCTGCAGTTCCTCTGCAGCTGATTTCCTGTCACCCATCCCCACTGGGGCTGAGTAATTTGTTCATTTCTAAATCACAACAGTCACATTACAAAGCAATTTACCACTGAATCTACTGCCAGATGCAAAATATTATGCTCAGTTTGATTTACACAAATACTTTAGAGAAGAGAAACAAGTGCATATCCATTTGCAGATCTTTTAGAGTGACAGAAATGAATTCACCATTTATATAGCCAAAAACCCTAGGCCCAAACCATCCAGGCACACACACAGGCACAAAGACTGTCACAGAAATAGTTCTGGTGTGCTGCATGCCCAAGGCATCTTAGTCTGATTTTCAGCAGCCTATTTGGTCATCCATGTCTTCTGTACTATCGTTACCATTTGTCCCACAAGTTGCATATAGTCTTGCTGTCAATGAACTGGAGACTGGTCTTCACACAGAGGTCAAGCCCATGGTAAATAGGCTAAGGAAGGCAATCACTGGCAATCCTCACATATTTCAGTGTGAGGGAAGGGAAAACTGATGGGGAAACATGACTGTAGCATGTAAAAAGCAGTTGCAGACCAAAGAGGATAATCTGTTCTCCATGTCCATGGGCAAGAAGAAAGGAAATGAGGGGCTGAAAATCCAGCAATGCTTTAGGTTAGGTTCTGGGAAAAGCTAATGGCTTTGGCCATACATCAGTGATGGGCAAAGGTAGATAAACAGATGAGCCATAGTGGCTACAACAGAGCTGTTGCTTTGCAGGAACCAGCAGCCGGTGCAGGTTGAGTACATCTTTGTCTTCACTAATCTGGTTGGTTTTCCTTATGGTTGGCTTGGCTCTTTGAGCCTGAGCGTGTCCATGTGGTGCCAAGGAGGGGATGCGCTGTGAGCGGAGGTGAGAGCTGTAGACAGGACGGCAGACTTCAGTTGGAAACTGGAGTCAAAGCCAGGCTGCTTTTGGCTCCCTTTTCATCCCAGGGTAGCAGCCTCCCAGCAGTTTGGCTTTGAGTCACTGTGGTAATTCATGGTTAAAATCATCATTCTTGGCACATGCACCGAAGATTAAAAGAAAATAGGAAAAAATCCTCTCCGAATGACAGATTTACATACCAGGAGGAAAAAACCCCACATAAAAATCTGATTTGAAGAACACAATTATAATACTTTACCCTCATTTCACTAACCATTTTATTGACTGAAAAAGGAGCTACCTCAAGACTACAGATCTAAAGTGCTAACAAATTAAAACCATCCCTAAAGGAGAAAGACCACTAATGTGAAGCACGCCTCCCAAAAGAATTTCTGAAGATCTATAAATGCCATATGCTGAATAGACAGTATTTCTTTTAAGGTACAAGCAATTTTTTTTTTTTTTTCCTGAGTGACTGACCAAACACAGTCAAAGAGGGAAGGAAAAAAGATAAAGGACACCACATAAGAAAAACAAGAACACTACACCAGCATGTAATACCAGCCAACGTGCATATGGGAACACTTATTTGATCATCTAAATATGCTTATTTTATACAGTGGATGTCCAAAAGCGATTGCATTTGCACTGATTCACTTAGTGTAAGAAGTAAAGTTGGTCCAATAACCATATTTCATAAACAGAGGTAATAAATTAAAGAAGCTGAGGCTCTCCTTGCTGCCAAAGCACATTTAACATGTGAGCCAGAAATGGAGGTTTTGGAGAAAAAAAAAAAACAAAAAAAACCAACAAAAACAACAGAGAGAAAGAAAAAGCTGTTATTTTGTAAATATGATTACTCTTTGAAATGCAGGAAAAGGACAGTAAGTGAAGACTCTGCAGGACTCTGGGGGCCTTGGCAGCGTTTCCCCTGCCAGGTCCAGGGAATGATGGTGCCTTTCTCCTGATGGAGACACTTGCCCCCTCACTCCAGGGCCTGTGGGTCTTCCAGACTCAGGAGATGAAGCTGCACAGGGCTGAGGCACGTCTGCAGGGTCACATCTCACGCTGGCTGCATTCATATCCTAAAATTACACTTCACACTGTAATGAAACACATGCACTTATGTTATGAAATACATAAATATAAAGTGACAATACATATGTGCTTTAATATAAGCCAGAGAATGTATAGTATGTTCTCAGCGGCCGTTCAACACCTGGAGAGAAACACCTTCATCACCACTCTGGGAGCAGCTGGCCAATCCCAGGGAACAGTGAAGGAGAAAATCACCACCTCTTTCAGCAGAATCGTCCTCTACATGAACTAGACTTTTGATAATTTCTTATGATGACAGACCCCCAGGAAAGCCCTCTTGAAAAGCCTCAGGGCTGCGCAGAAATAGAGAAGTGAAAACATCAGGTATAACTTGGCATTTGGATAAATGCTGCCGCTTGCTGTTCTCCCCTCTCTGTGAACATATAAACCAGTGTTGTGTGTTGAAACCCCACGTAGGTCACTCAGAGTATCTATCATACCCTGTACAACCTAAGGTGAGATGAGTTGTCAGATGGACTACCTCTGTTTACACTAATCCATCTTTATTTTGGCCATGTGTGCTGTGGAAGGCAACAGGGTTTCTTTCTGGCAGCTGGCTTCCAGCTTTCATGTGTTTCAGACAAAAATGTCACTGGCCTGTTGTTTTTGGATGGAATTTCTAATTTGACAGGAAGAGCATAGAAGCATTCAGAGGAATGGGTCCTTGCTTTTCTAAAGCCCCACCTGCAAGTGCAGTTTGCTCACATGCATGGCTGACAGAGCCATCCCTTTACCTCCCAGTTGACCTCCGCGAAGTTACTTTGAGAATGCTTTGCTGCTCAGCAGTGTCTGAAGGTGGTGAGCAAGCTCATGCCCTGCAGACTGGCAGGGAGATGGTGTCGTGCAGATATGGTTTAGATGAGCTTGTGGGTGAATGTGACCAGGTGCTGTTGTCCACGAGTGAGGAGCTGTAAAGCACATCAAGAGCAGAGGAGCAGGCTCCAGAGAGATGGAGCCAGGCAAAAGGACAGCTGTGAGCAGGCATGGGCACTGCTCGCGCCTTGAAACCAGGGTACAGACCTCGCTGGGGAAGCAAATCATTCTTGGATGACATCCACTTGGAAACTCTTCTCGGCAGAAGGCGGAGGTTTCCACTCATCAGACCGCTCAGGAAGGCTTTCAGCCCTCTTTTTTCCAGTCCTTTTTCCCTCCTTGTACCAATCACCAGCCCCCAGCCTGCTTTGCCTGACACGAGCCATGTGGGCTGGAGAGCTGTACTGCAGTAAAGGCTGTCTGGGAACCATGTCTGTCTGGGTGCATTGCATTTGTAAATCTTCGGGACATAAAATTCCCAAGGAGTCTTATTTTTCCTGTTAATATGGAAACCAAAAATGACAGGAACTCCTCACTAAACCGCTGATGTTCTCTTGTTTCCTGTGTAACAAGGATTGACATGTACATATGCTGCTGACATGTCAGAAGAGTGTCTATCTGCTCTCAAACTTGCTAGAGCCCACTCACAGGACACACATCCAAACTGAGTGAAAAAAGGGCTGTTACTGTGAAAAATCAAAGTGTTCCAGGGTACATTTCCTAAAGGCAAGTAAATCCCTTCATTCCAAGGTTAAGAAACATTCATCCTGTTACGTAACTTAGAGTGATTATAAAGAGATGTCTAACTAGAGTTCACTGAAGGAAGCTCTAGCATTAAAATGCATGCTGTCCTCAAAAAGAAAGGACTTTGTGAGTGATGGACTCTGCATAATAAAAATCAATAGAGGTTTCGTATGTTTCTTATACGTGCTTATAAGGATAAGCCATCCCTCAATTAACACTAGAGTAACAGCAAATAATGAAACAAGCTGACTTTCTTTTCCATAGATTTACCAGCAAAAAGTACGGGAAAAAGGTACTTTCTTGCTTTTCTGGGAAAGCTTTTGAGCAGAACCTAAGCTATGAAAGAAGTTGTTCATATGGCTCACATTTGCAGGTGACAAACTGGAGTCGCAGGAGAAAAGGAAGAAGCATCAGGCAGGCGCCAAGCCCGGGGACAGGGGGTATGGTCAACCCCTGGGACTGGGTTGCTCTCTCAAGAGGATCTCTTACTAGCCATGTGTCTAAATAGTCCACTAAACCACAAGAGTTTCATACTTGCTTGATAGGTTTTTATACCAGCATCATTAGGATTTGCCTTGAGGATTTGCAAGGACTGTGTATGAAGGATCACCTTCAAGACATACTGTTTGAAAACCTCCTTCTGTGGCTAATATTTATTGCAGAATTTCCTGACAGCATTTTGAGGAACACAAAGCTACACAGACCTTCTGTGATGGGAGCAGGACAGTCATTTCAGCTGCACAGTGTGTGATATATTGTTTGTTCTGGAAAATGGAGTCACACATTTGAAGAAAAAATGAAAAAAAAAAAAAGAATGAAGAAAAAAAGAACACAAAGCTCCTTAAAGCTGTGATTAAACCTCACAGATGAAGAAAACAACAAAATCAGGGGAAAAAAGGGATACCTATATTTATATTCTTCAATTAACTGGTATTATATAGATGGAATTTGCCATAACTTCATTTATTGGCTACTCAAGTTACTGACAAACTTCTCTCTCTGGGGAAGTTTTGCTACTGGAAATGTTTTGTGCTATTAGACTGAATTCTGCAACCTGTTCCTTCTAATGGTACCAATATGACCTCAGTGCAAGCAAAAGTCTTTCTTTACTCAGGAATCAATGTAACCTGGTAGAGAGCTTTGGGGGCAGACCAGTGAAATGAGGAAAAAAAAAAAGAAATTATTACTTTTGTTCATTTTTTATTTCTTTTTTTTGCTAATGAAATGAGAAAACAGTGTGAAGACTTTCAATTATTTTTTCTATTAGAAGATCAAATCCTGCTTTCCATTGTAATATGCTCAAGTGCTGCGTGTGCACCTCTGTTACCTTCAACAAACTAAAGCCATCACCATCTATTTATTCCAGAATGAGAAGAGAATCTGGCTACAGAGTCAAAGGATCAAATGCTGCCCCGAGGCTTAATTTGTCCTTTTTTAAAAGTGACCTAAATACAGCACTGATGCCACCAGGAGAACAGCAGGTTTTGAGTAAGGCACAGACACCATTTTCTGTGTGACTGCCCCTTGTCTGTGCAATGCATAGCTGCATATATGGAATGGTAGCACAACTGGCAGCTCTGCTGTCACTGAGTTTGAAAACCCTCTGCAGTTTAAAGGTCTACTCTTCTAAATGCTCTAAATTTCCTAAAATTGAGTTTCCTTCTCCTAAAATTGAGTGTGCCTCGTAGGGGTGTGGAGCAGGGCTAGCAGGCAGCATTTAGGGAGATTTGACTAAGCAGTTCCATGTAGCACCCTCTCTAGGTGAGCCAAGCAAAGTTGGAGGCTGCACAATTTTACTGAGGTTTGCAGTCAACTGTTTGTTATTTGCCCTGTCTAATGCACAATGTTGGAGAGCAACACTAGAAACACTAGTCAAGAAAGGAACAGGCTATTTCAGTGGATGGAAGCTCGTGAATTAAAGAAGTCACAGAATCCCACAAAATCACAGGATGATTGAGGTTGGAAGGGGTCTCTGGAGGTGATCTGGCAGTGATCTGGTCCAACCCCCCTGCTCAAGAAAGGCCACCTAGACCCAGTTGACTGGAACAATGTCCAGACAGACTCATTCATCTATTAAACAAATGAAAGCTCTACTGGAGTAGAAGTCATATGCCACTGACCTCCAAGCCAATTCAGAGCCAACCACGAGCAGCTATTTCTTCTGGCATATAAATGTAATTTATCACAGTCTCTCGACCAAGAGGGTGTGCCTGTGGAGGCAGATGGCATTATTTTTGAGTTTTGTGTTCTGAGGACACAAAAAAATTCAGAAAGCTCAAGATTTTTCTTCAGTGAGCTGGCAACTGTGAATGCTTGCGGTGAGCAGAGGCCATTAGGGGAAAGACAAATGAGGGTAAAGAATGAAAAGTTTGGAGCTACCGCAAGAACTGGTTGAGGGCAAATTGGGTCAACTGGGGTGAAAGGAGGATGGAGGCATAGTGGAAAAGAATCACTTCTAGGAGAGGTGATCAGTTTAACAACAGTTGAGGGGGTCCCTATCAGCCATCCATTCTCTTTCCCCCTGGGTTTATGGGCTTTGCAGAGACCCTGGCTCTCCAGAGATGCCCGAGCTATACTTATGCCATATACATGTGATCATCTCTCCTCCCTCCCTTTATGTGCAAATTTCCAGCCAAAACCGGATGAATCACGAGTCAAGCCAAGTGCTGAGGTTTCTGAGAAAGAGATGAGAGCTGGCATGCTCACTCCATATCACAGAAGAGGAATGCTGATGAAGACATGTTTCTGACCACCTCAGCAGACTACTTTCATCTCAGCTGAATATATCACACGAAGGTAAATGGTCCACTTAACACCTTTCTTTTCTGTTTAAAGGTCAGGTATTTTCTAAGGATTTTTAAAGCTGATAATTTGAGAGAATGTTGTTGCTCTTTGGTATGTCTCATGAGGATACTGGGAAAGTCTAGTAATCTGCATTTGGGATCGTACAAGTCAAGGGGTCAATATAAAGAGTTCTTCTTCTTCCTTACTCCCCCACTCTGGTTTTGGTTCAACAGACTCTCTTGGCTGTATATTCCCAGGTCTGGGGAACCAAACAGGGTGCAGATTCAACCCCAAAGCTGTCAATGACTCAGGCTGTAACCAGGTAACCACTGCCTGCTCTGAGCAGCAGCTCTGAGCATTGGCCTTGGCGTGGCTAGGGAAAGAAGATGTGTCTGTGTCTTGGTCCTCCAGCTCCCATTGTCAGTGGGAAATTAGAGATTTCTGCCCTTCAGGGGAGGGTGAGGAAGGTCCTAAGACTTCAGCCTGCCTCTTGTCCCCATGTGGTGCACAGCAGCTTGCCAAGCTGTTGCTCTGCTTCTTGATTTCTTTGTATGGTTTAGTTTCCAACCCCTCTTCTCTCTCATACCACTGGGTTTAGGATCTTGGGCTGCCCCAAAGAGTGTCTATATTTAACCTTCTGAAAACATGGAGATACAAGGTGACAGCAGATGGAACTCTGACATTTGCTGGACAAACTTTAAATGGAACACTAGACATCTTTCAGATAAGCTAGGAATTATATGCAAGCACATATTTGAATATATCAGGCAGCAAAGAAATCGGAGTAGTAATCAAACAGCGTACCAAATGGTTCAAAACAAAAAGCACATAGCATTGTCAGGGAGGAAGGCTCTTGAACGATTAGAACCAGAGAAATCAGGTCTGGAAGGGACTTCAGGAGGTCATATAGTCACTTCCCTGGCCCCCAGCCAGTTTGGTTATATGTGTGTTGTTCCTGACAGATGTTAGCCTAAATTGTTGAGACTGCCTGTGATGGAGACTCCACAACTTCCCCAGGCAATCTATTCTAGTGCTTCCCTAATTGTACCATTAGAAAGTTTTCCCTAATGCCTCAGAAAATTTTTATACACTTCCTCTGCAGCAGTTGAACTCCACCACTCCTTGACCTATCCCCTGTAGATGCAGAGGGCAGGTTATGCCTTTCCTCTTCACAGCAGCCTTTATGTACTAAAAGGCTGCTGCCGTACCCTCCCCCATCTATTTTTCTTGAGACCACACCAAGCTAATTCCTTCATTATTTCCTCCAAGGTCATGCTTTTTTAGACCTCTTGTTACTTTCCTTTGGACAGTCTCGAATTTGTCCACATACATCTCAAATTACAGCCACATTTATTCTCAGGAACAAATAAATAGTAATTCTCCAAGTATCTCTGCAATGCTACTTTTTATACACCCCACGCAATGTTTACTTTTTTCACAACACAGCTTTGCAGCTTCATTTTCTTCTCACTAACCTCAGATTTGTGATCAATCCTGTCAAAGCGCAGCACCTTGCACCTTCACTGTGGAAATGGATCCTCTGTGTTTCCCAGGATATTTCACTGGTTTCTCTAGGGCACTTTGCATTTTAATGCACTCCTGCAATCTATTTGCAGCTCCTCCCAGCTGTACCATCTGCTAATTTATCTAACACGTCTCCTTTCCCCTAATCCAGGTAGTGATAGCACTGGGCAAAGCTGACTCTAGCATGCCACATCATCCTGTCCAAGGCATCCTTTCAATTGCAAACCTTTGCAATTGTTCTGTGGGTACAGATACCAGAACAGCTTGCAAACAGCCTGTAGACTATACTGCTTGCTTGTGGGATTGCGAGACATGTGCAGCTGTCAAAATCTGATTAGAGCAAAGATAGCTGATATCTACTGCTTCTCCCCTTATTTCAAATGATTTGCGCTTGGTAGATACAAGTTGGATGCTAACCTTTTCACCTTCCAGTTCCTTCCAAGAAGTTTGTTTGCTTATTTGTGAAGAATTTTTCAGAGACTGTGTCTAAACTGATGGCTCCTTGATCCTCTGAGTCTACTTTATCTGGTTTTTTATTGCCCCTTCCTTTCCCCTGACCTTTTCCAGACTCTTGCTAACCCAGTTACTCCCTGCAAGACCTCAGTGATAACCACTGACAAGCCAGAGATATCCTTGTGTCAAATGAGGAAGCTCAGCCAATTGAAAATGCGAGCCTACGTAATTCCTCTCTTGCTTGTTCTTTCCCTATTATGGTCTTCTGTCCTTGGAACTAAGGATGTAAGCTACCTGATCCCTGCTACAGGACCATAGAGGGGAAAAAAAAGCATTAAACACTTCAACCTTCATTTATAATGTTTCCCTCTCTACCAGTCTTTTCCTTACTAGAAATATAGAGTGATTTCTTCTTGTCCTTGGTGGTTTTGTGCTTGAGTTATCCTTTTTTACCTACCTTTGGTAATCTCACCAACTGTTTACTTCCTACATTTCCTCTTGAGTTGGAGATCAGTGAAAAGGTCATGATTTTGCTAAATTTGTAACTTTCTACAGCTGATTTCTTTGCCTGATTCTTTGAGAAGCTGCCAGCTTGTTTCATCTTTTCCTTAAAGTGCCTTCCACAAGACTTTGCCTATCAATCCTTTGCAGTTACTGAAGTTTACCTTCTTCCATTTAATTTTTTTAATTCTCTTTATGAAGATCAGAAACTTTTGTCATTTCATGTTCACTCTCACACAAGTTGCTTTTTACCTTTATATTTTCAACCTTTCCTTCTGTATTAGTTAGGATAAAAAAATAGAAAAATATTTTACTGTTTCATCTTCCCTACAAAAAATTGTCTTCCAAGGAGTGGCTGAGAAGTCTGTGTTTTACTATATTATTTCCTTTTTGTATCGTTAAAATCCCTCACTATTCCCAAATCTTGCTTAGTGCAATTCTGTTAATAAAACCTTAAGATAGCACACAAGACGCACCACAAGAGTGTCTTGTTAAACTGATCTGCTCTAAAGACCTCCTCTTCCACTGCAAGGTGGGGAAACTCCTTGTTTTCTTCTTTAATCATTTTAAGGGACTGCCAGAGATCTAACTCCCTCTACCTCATAGTGAATTTAGAAGCCAAGGATATGTAAGGCAATAGCTTCTCTCTTCTGCATGCTTATCTTTCCAGAATGGTTTATAAACTCTGTTAATATTCAGCTCATTTTAGATAACCAGCCTCTCCTTTGCTGTGGTGACAGTACCACTTTGTTGACTCTCTATAAAGATTTCCATTTCAGTTTCAAAATAATAATGTTGTACTTGGTCAACTGAAATGCAACCGTCAGTTATCCAGCAAAGGAAGCTTCATGATGGAAATGTGACATTGAAACAGTAACCTCAGGCTAGAGCCACAGCCTCACTTAGTATTCCACTCTAGATTTTTAGGGTCAGATTCTGAGACTTCTCTCCACAGACCAAGCTTCATGTCTGGGAACAGTACTACAGATATCCAGGTGCGAGGCAGTGATCTGCCTACATGAAGTAACCACGTGTTTTTCTAATGAAGTATCCCCGGAGAGAGTGGATGCTAAATCCCAGATGCTGAAGAGCACTGAGGATTCACAGACACAACTTGCCAAGAGCAAAATGCTTAAGTCAGCTCTTTCACATGGAGGATAGGGATGAGGAGCCCCACCACCAGTAATTCCTTGTTAGAGGACTCAGGAGAGGAGGAGATGAATCCAGGGTGAAACATCTGCCTCCGCAGATTTGCATCCCAGCCAGTGAACTGAACATCCCAAAATGCTGAGCTAGAGTCATCATATGCCTTCAGGGTGAGGCAGCAGCTAAATGGAGGATCTAGAGGTCAACATAATGTCTTAAAATTCCCCAAAATGTCAGATAGAGACAGAAGTCCCAGATCTCGCCCCTCCCTCCTTAAGCAGCCCAGCGGGGAGAGTTCAGCCTCTGCTCAAGTGATTTTCCTGTTAGTCACCATACTTTCTCCCATGAATAAACTCCCCCCCAGTCTGCTCTTGTGACATGCCCAGGCTGCAGTCTCAAGGCTATATTATTACGTGTACGCGTCACTGCCATTAGCTTTAATAATGTGTGCATTGTTCAGGATGCAAATCGAGAGCTCTGCTGCCACCACCCACTACAGCAAGTAGTGCTTTCTGACTTCAGTGGCCCCATTGAGCGCCTGAGGAATGAAGGCTTGCCAAAGTTTGTACCTAAAGCTTGTATTTTTCAAAGCACAGAGATGCTCAGTTCCAGGGAGATTCTGCAGACTTAGGTAACGAGAGGCATGACAGAAGGTGTCTTCATCTGACGACAGTGTCCGGCTGGTCAGTGAGAATGACACAGAAGTGCCAAAGGAAAACACTATTTCTTTCTCAGAAAAGACATGTGGTACAGCTGCCTGCATAGCAAGGAGAGATCTGGCTGAGTAAGTGAGGCTGGGTGAAACATCTGTTTTGTGTTTCCCAGGCTTTTGACAGCAAAACAGAGTTATTTTGGGGTTTTTACAAGTCTTGAAGTAATTTAAAACAATGTTTTTGCCAAGTTTTCCACTTTTTGCTAAATAGAATTGCTCTTGATATCAAGACGTGACTTCACTTCAAAAAAAATAAAATCATAAATGTCTGCCATTACCTACATTTCCTCCCTATTTCTTTTTCTTTTTTTTTTCTTTCTTTTTTTTTTGCTTTCCCAGCCCAGCTTTTAAATATCTATTCAAGAACCTTGTGAGAATTTCAGCTGGTGATACAAGGAGAAAGATTTCTTTCATGAACAAATGAATGATTTCTCTTAGAAGAGAATTACATATGCCACTGCCTTATTTTTTCCCTCCCCCTCTAACTGTTGGTTTCCAGATGTAGCGAAAGCTGGTTTGAGCAGAGGAACATATGTTTTCAGCATGAATTCTGTTGGCAGGGTACTGCTGCACAGTGCTGCGGAGTTGCTGCAAGCCATCCCTGACCAGCATACATGTATAATGTGCTCTAGAGATTATCTTGCTTCATTTTTATCCTCCTTCCCCTCCCTTCAGCAAGTTTCACTTTAATACAACGCTCCAGACTTTGTGCTCTGTTCCACTGCTGAACACCTGAGTGCTCCCATCAATAAAAATGTTACAAACTGAGTTCTCCCAGATGCAGGGAAAAGGCAGCTAACTTTAATCCATGCCTTCAGCATCCCTTTTCTTTGATCTTCATCTGAGGCATGTGGCCGTTCATATTTGTTAATTAAAAAAATAAATTATCATGTCCAGTGCTCTAGTTTTAAGCTGAAAAAGTCATAACAAAGGAAGAACCTTACATGTGGTCCTCAGTGTTTATAGAGATTTTCCACTCTGAGTATTAAAAATTAATAGGATCCTTTATATTTATCTGGTGATATTTGGCTCCAGCCAACTTTGGACCTGCTTCTGGCTCACTTGCTTTTTTCAGATAGTCTCTTGCTCCAGGAGGAATAGATTTATTTTGGGGTGAAGTAGTATTCAGCAAGAGCAAGTTTGCCAAAACCTAGTCCTATAGTAGCATCACAGGGAAACCATACTATAAACATGTCTTATCTTAGCAAGCAATATATCAGAATGATAATGTTTCCATTAAATATATTTTCAGTGACAGAAGGTTAGAATCACACTTTGTTCAGTCATAGATGCTTGGCTGAGTCATCTGCTAACTTGCTGCTTGCCTTACTCCTGTCATATATTATCCGTGAATGAACATAGCAATTTCCATCCCTATTATTCCTTGGGTTCAATCATTTAATGCACTCCGCAAGGCAGCTATGAGGCCATCTTTCCATTATAACCTCTATTGCTTCAGCTGCTAGTGAATTATCAAACCAGCAATCCATAAAGCCCTTAGAGCTCATATTAATTATCAGAAACTGATGAGATATAAGCACGTTAATTGATTCCTTTCATATGCATGCTTTTAAATACAAAAGCAGCCCAAGACAGGAACATTTTTTAGATCTTCTGTTATGTTATTATGCTAGGTTGGGGAACTGAAGGTGTTTGGTTAACAACTATTATTTCACTTGGCTTGATTTGTCATATGATATAAATAGCGATATATTCTGTGTGTATATCTCAAGACAACACTGTTAGATGAGTTTCTCCAAAGTACTTTTTATGTCTTGCATAATTATTCTGGGGAAAGACAGTGGTATCTTTTCGAATCTGAGGGCTACACAAAAATTTTGTGTGTTGGGTACAGTTTATAAAATGCGGAGGGAATAATACAGTGCATGGCTAGACATATTTGGAACAGCTTAAGCTGTCACCTTCTCTGATTTGAGATGTGAGCATGTGGATGGGTCTCCTCT
This sequence comes from Ceryle rudis, assembly GCA_033439905.1. Lineage (NCBI taxonomy): Eukaryota > Metazoa > Chordata > Aves > Coraciiformes > Cerylidae > Ceryle > Ceryle rudis. The sequence continues at coordinate 18,499 of JAAGNO010017155.1, forward strand.
ACCGTAATGCAAACCCAAGACAGATGAGGAGGAAAGATCTTCTGAAAACTATCCTGGATGTCAATACTTCTTTTAAACGCAAGTGCTGATTTACGAGAACGTGATACTTCGTTTCCTCAATTCTCCTGATATCAAACAACATGAAAAAGTCTGAAGATGACTCCAAGCCTGTTTTTGCTAACAAGTGGTGCTCATGGTTTGGTATAAGCTGGTAAAGCAAGACATATGTAGAACTTGAAGGCCCAAAATTTAAGGCTGGGACCCAGGAACTCTGCTGCTGGGCCACTAGCTGATTCTATAGGCACAGGTACTCCATAAAGGCTTGATATGCTGCATGCGAGTTCTTTTCCGAACATCAAGTCAGCGCAGATAGCTGCCTCACTGACCCCTTAAACCAGTCAAGACCACGGTGCTAAAGAAGTGGCAAGTAGGGAACTAAGTGTTCTTGCATCATGCCTCACATTCACCAACAAATTCCTGCTGTAAAGATCACAAGAGACACCTTGGCTATACTTGAAAGACCATGGTGCACTGGCTTTGCAGTCCTTTGCTTTTCTAGGTTAGCCAAGGAGGTAGGAGGCACTCGTGACAGGGGAGACGTGACTTCATTTCTGTCCTCAGCCTGCACAAGGACAAACTTAACACTGTCTCTCAGAGAGGAGAGAATATAAACATTAAACCATAGGATGCTGAAGAGGAATTTTTCCAACTCTTCTGCTGAAACCATGCCACTGTGCAACAGAGAAGCCATGTGTCTGTGGGACAGGATAGGAAAGCCCAACAAGCGAGACTGCAGCCCACTGCTTACACAGCTTTCATGGGGACAGAGTAATCCAAAGTTTTTTAAGTCACTGTTATTTTGAGATGCAGAAATGGAGTTTAAAACAAGGATAAATGTGTAGGCTCTGAAACAAGGCCAGTAAGCACCATGTAAAGAGAGTGTATAGACCATAAGTGGATGAGTAGATACCTACACATACTTCCAACCCTGAGAGAACCACTATACCCCAGAGAGCTGGCTGAGGTGGCTTCTCTGCCTAATGCAGGGAAAAGGTTTGTACAGAGCCTGTAACAGCTCCAGAGACTAAATTTTGAAGACTGGAAATCATTTCTAGCAAAGTTAATCATGCTAAAATATACCAGCTGCTTTACTTCTTGCACACAACAGGCAGTCAGATAAGCCATACTCTAGTGCTGGTAAGGTTGTCTCCAGGCCCCTGGGGGCTCAGCAGGCTGTGGATGGCACTGGAAGGAGGGCATCCAGCCTTGCTGTGCAGACCTGCATGGCCTGGCAAAACTGGGAACATGCTTATAATGCTCAACTCCTCATACAAAGCCAGAAATAATGAATCCAGGGAGAACTCGCAGAAGCTGAACTATTGTGTGAGATGTTTGGAGGTTTTTTGCCCCCAAAAAATGAAAGGAAAAATGAGTCTCTGCTGCCCAAAGACCATGTGGAAACTTTCTCTTTGAGGCTTCCACTGATGTTGGAGTAGCACTGGGGAAAACCTGGGACTGAAGCCTAAACCTAAGGGGAGGACTTAGGACCTTGAAGATGGAAGACAACTGGAAGGTCATTCCTGGAAAAAAGCCTCTCAGTTTTGCCTTTATAAATCCATCCTTCTGTCCCTGAACAGAAGATGGTCCATTGGAATAAGACAAATGGGCAGCTATAGTTAATCCCACAGAGAGGAAAGACATGAGTAGTACTGTATCCGCACCCTAAACTACTGGGTACTCACGTCTTGGCCAGTACTTTGATGTACCTCTTGAACTTTCAACTACAAACTGCAACAAGGTACTACATCTGTTAATACCACCATGGGCCATCCATCCTGACAAAGGCAAGTAAGGACCTGAGACCTCACAGAATGGATTAAAGCGTGAACAAAGACTTTTTTCAGGTCTCTGAAATGCCAGGTCTTGTTCTGGTCCAGCATGAAACTAGGCGCTGCAGAAGTCAAGTGGCTTAGGCAAGCAGGCTTTTGTGTAATTCACAGAATCAAGAGCCAGAACTGGCCTCAGAACAATGAATGGTCTCAGGATCTAATATTTACTCATAACTTCTGTATAAAATATTCTCAGATTGACCTAAATGTATTTCTTCACCTATCCTGAGTCCTGAGGTCATTTGGCTGAAAGAAGAACTGAGATACTGTCATGCCACAAGCTTGGATAGAAGTCACAGCCTTGTAATTTCTTCTGCTGTGAACAGGACAAAGAAACACTACAGCTGCTTCTTGATAGTCTATTTTCAAATGTGAAATAGCTTTGCGCTTATATACAAAATAGATGATGAATTGTATCTATCAGAGGAAAAATAAAATGTGATTGGGTCATTTAGTCCTGCTGTTTGTCTTCAGACCTAGTTGTGACATCTGGGGAGACAGCAGGCCATGACAGCAGTCTCCTGACATGGCCAAGACTGTTGTCATTGCAGGGTCAAAAGACACAGCACACAATGACTCTCATTTAGCAATAATCTCTTTATTCAGAGAAACTAAAGCAGTTGCCTGTGATAGTGTGCCACAAGTTCTCCAAATCAACAAGACAGCGTAAGTAATATCTCAGTCTGGACCTGCTATTCATGTTTGTTTTGTTTACAACACGCTATTCGTGTTGTAAAATGGTTAGGAGCCTGCTGAGGAATCGCCTACAAAAACATTAGATCTAGAAGAAAGGGTTACTTCTTACTGTCATAACAGTTGCAGTCTCTAATGTCAGGTCAGATACTGTTTCCAAGTTAATAACTTGCAGGTGTATTCCACCAATACGTTTTCATGGTCAGTTTTTAAGAGAAAGAATACCATAGGGAATGGTTCAGTGATGGCAGGAGATGGGCCATGAAAATGCATGTAATAACCTACCTCACAACATATATATCCGTAAATAAATTAAGGTGGGAAATAAAGAGTTGCTTAAAGTCGTAAAGGGAGTTTGGTTGTTAAACAGCCTGAGAGCAGGGCTGCCACAGCCCTGGGAAAGGGGGCAGGATGCTGTGATGCAAGTGTCCATGACAGCAGGGTACAATTTGGGATCCAGGAGTTCTTTTCCTCACTTTTCTATATGTGTATATTTAGGTCAATGTTCTTCATCTCTTATTTTTTATGTGTTTACATGTGAAAGCAGGTTGACAATTTTGCAGCTGAGTGGAGAAATAGGATATAAGATTTTGTCAGTGGGATAAAAGTAGAAAAAGACCAAGAATTTATGAAGATAATTATGTCCTTGATCAAATCAGTTGAATGTAATAGATTTTACGGCAAGCTTCAGAAGTTCATACAGCAAAATTATTCAAAGAAATAGGGGTCAAGGGTTAGAGCTGGGATGTCTACCGGACAAATGACAGATGCTCTCTATTAACCCCTCTCCTTTCCCAAAAGGGAAGAGAAAGGGAATTAGGGAAAGAGACCTGTGGATTAGAAAACTAAAGCAGCTTTAATGAATATAATAACAATAAAATTAAATACATACAAATATATACAAACCTAATATTGAGAAAGGTGTCATCCCTCCCCCCCGCCATGGCAATATGTCACTGTCAGCACTGATGTTGTGGAGCAGGCACTGGGGAAGTCCCAGACTGAACTCAGTGACAGATAGGAAGCAGATTCAGGAGATGGATTATGGAACTGGATTCAGGAACACATGGATTGGGATTGAAGGCAGAATAGAGTCCTCCTGAGATGCTGGCCATTGAACAAAAAAACTTGACCCTTGCAATCCCTAGGCTTTATATCTAATATGACATATATGGGATGGAATCCCTTTTTGGTCAGTTTGGGGTCACCTGTCCTGGCCACTCCTTCCCACAGGTATGACCTCAGTACCCCAGTGTGGTACACAAGATTCAGCAGTGACCATGGTCTCCACAGGAGCAAGTAGAAACAAGAGCCTTTCTGCACACCAGTCCTTGGTAGTGGTCTCAACATCAAGCATTATCATTACTAGAAGTAGACACCGTCTACAAGAATAGGCTGTTAACTTCATAAAGTGCAGTCACTTAGAAGACACTGAGCTGAAAAGTAAAATCACTGAACAGAATCAGCTCTGTTCTCACTCAGACCAGGGCAACAGGCTTAACCTGTCCCAGAAAACTAACAGTTTTCATTGGATTAGGGTCAAGAGAAACCCAGAAATAGTTCACAGTGATAATTCTGGACTACGGGAAGTAAATTGCAGCGAGAATTTGGTATTATGCAAGTTGTCTATTCACATGTGAAACTATGCCTCAATGTCTCTGCACACAGATGATTTTATTCACATTACAAAGGACCTCAACCAAGATAACCGACCCAGTGTTTCAAGACCACATGTTCATCATAAGAAATTGTCTCAGAGAAGCTGCAGTAACCTGAGCTCCTGTAACCTACTGCACACCTGAAACTGCTATTCTAAGATTCACAGGTAAAACCATAATAATGGAAGTCTGAAAGAGGGGGTGGTCCAGCCTTCAAGCTAACATGGACCAGCAGTTTTAACCCTAATTCTTGTAGCTATGAGGACATGTAAGATGGCATAGGAAGACAGGAGGAAATTTTTCTTTTGCAGAATTCATTCTCTCGTTAAGAGCAGAGCTATTGTACGGGTAAAGATGTAAACACAAACGTGAAAACTAAGCAGCCAATGCCCAACCTGAAAAATGTACTTTCAGCTTGCACTGTTTTATTCTTGAAATGACCTATTCTAATTACTTTTTAGCTCAATGCACTAGGAGCCATTTACTAACTGGAATTTTAAATATTAATGCAAGAGTGTTTAAGATGTGTCCATTAAAGCTGGTAAAGTTCTGTTTGATTAACGGGCCTTTCATAAATGCACTGACACAAACTCCTTTTTTTTTTTTTTTTTTTTTTAATTAATTCAGCCTGCAAATGAACATCATCCATTTTGCTATCATATTTTATCAGTCTGTAAAGTGCATTCTCACTTCAATTTTCAACCCTGAATGCAGAACACTTTGTGAAAAATGACAGAATTTTAATGAGAAAGTGAACAACATGCCATCAACACCCTTTCGCCAGTAAAAATGGAAAAACATCAAGCTTTAAATCATGTTCCCTCCACACCTTTGGACATCTGCGATTCTGTCTGAGTCCTCAAAATCTGCTATATCTATCACCAGGTGCAGCCTTTAAACGCTGAGGAGCTTTCTGCTTCATTGGTTGGCATGGCAACAGTTGTCAAATCATCCCTTGATAATGCTCTTTAATTGATTGTATAAATTATTTCTGAGATATGTGATTGCAAAATGATGTACTGAAGCTCTTAAGTGAACTGATCAGAGTATGTGCATTTAAAAATGCCCTGCATTCACTGACCCTAGCCAAGAACCTGACCCTCTTACAAGCCTGAGATTCTTTAGATGAAGCATAGACATGAAGCATTAAGAAAAAGTTCGCAGTGATGGCAAAGGTATATTCTAGTCCAAGTGCATGTTAACAGTTACACTAGGAGAGGTGACTTATTAAAACATCAACAGCAATAAAGCTCTTGTTGATGTATTTGCTTCTGCACAGAAAGCTAAATGGTCAGGGAAAGCAGAGATGCTTTCTTATCTATTGTACTCTGAACCATTTTAGATCACTAATTAGTTTAAAACTTTTGTCTGGGTAGTATTCCTCTGGCCAACAGCAGACATTTGCAGTGGAAATGCCTGTATTTGACCTGGTTGTCTAGACTTATTTTTATGGCTAGCAGAGAGAAACATGCACTTTTAAAATAGATTAAGAAATGTCTAAAGAAAATCAGAAGATTTGCTAAACTCAAAAGACCTAATTTCCTTCCATTGACTGTAAAGGGCTCTTGGTGTGACTAGCTTGGGTGGATGTACCGACATTCCAAATATCTGAAGTTAACTGAGATGATTAATTTTTTCTTCTGCTGTCTTTTCCATCTTATTTTTTTCAACATGAGACTAAAACTTGTTCCATGATTTATGTGTAACTGATAAACTAATTTAAGCTCATGCTTAAAATCATCTCTTTTTCAAACTTTGTTTCCATTATACTAAAACATCTGAATATTGAGATAAATTTTCTATCTGAAGAAAAATAAAGAGATGCCAGGTATCCCCATAATTAAAAGGAAAATTTAGTTTCCCTAATGCTTATGAAGAATTGTCAGATTATTAATCTGGTGTTGTCAGTAACTTTCAATATCAAAAATACTAATCATGAATAGATTGTTGTATCAGTGAAGAGCAGTTGGGCCTTAACACGCTGAACAAGCTTTAAATCCCAACTAGCCTTTCAACACATGGATGAGCAGAAGGAGGGTTTATCTCAGCTGTAAAGCACAAATATTTCACTGACCCTCAACCAGATATTTGGTCTCTCTCTGAAGGGCACTACCCATTTCCATCTCCAGAGAGAAGAAAGTGTCTGTTGGTAAGAAAAGGATCATGTAAAAAGAAAACCATCCCTAACAGAGAATTTAAATGTCTTGGGTTTAGATATAAAGGATTTTTTTAAGGCAATGAAAAATCCCACACACACTGATTCAGAAAAGACCCTGCAGAAGAGAGGTCTTTGTGAAGATAAATAACCACATCCCTTGTATACTCATCTTTCCAAAATGTAGGTCATATGACAAGTAGTGTCCCACAGCATCATGGCTCTCCCCATACCAATAATCCTCTCACAGTCTATGTTTGTCAGCCCTATGCCTTAAATCTTGCATTAAGAGATTACATCTGTGCTCAGACACACACGTATATTGTAAAGGGGCAGAGAAATGGCTGATTCATCTGCTAACTAAGAACATACAAGATATTCTGTACTAAGTGGGTATATTCACAACCATCTAGTATCCCCAGCATACTCCATTAATTCACTGTTGCAGTTACACTGAAGTTTCTGTCTCCTCTTGGTTGGAGAGGTTATCCTAACTTTGAAGACAAAGAGGGAAAAAGATACTAAAGAGATTAAATGGTAACTCCACCATCAAATGTATCTCCTTCCACAGGGAAGATGCCCACCCTAGAGGATGTGGTGCCTGGGCAGCAGCTCTTGAAGGGTCAGGCTGCCATCAGGCTTTGCTTTAATGAGCTCACCAGCCTTCCTTGAGCCAGATGTGAGTAGTAAATGATGGCTAACCCCTGGTGCAATGAAGAGGCAGGCAGAGCTGCTGGGTGGACAGGAAGGTGGTCATACCGGTGCCTGCCATCTCTGTTACCCTCCAGCAGAGGGGCTGAGCCCCTTGCTCCCCTGCAACACACCAGGAGCTGGGCAGCTAGAATGGGAACCCGCTGAGCATATTTGCCCTATGCATCCCCACAGTTAACTGTGCATAGATAAATTTTCAATGAGAAAAGCTTGCTCACTGATCCTCAATTCCCTTCCCCGGCTGAGGTCTCAGTCACCCAGCTGGGATAAGAATATCTCCACTGTCACATAGACCTACATGACAGGGCTTTAAATGACACTCCAGCTGCAGACACGTTCAGAGCTCAGAACTAGCAACACCCCGTGCTCTTCACACAGCTTGGTGCCACATTTACTGTGAATGAAAAAACAAAGAAGTAGCATCTATCTTTATGTATCTAGAAGATACGATCTATCCAGGCTGTAATATAGAGGAAGAGAAATGGGTAAATATCCGTTACTCTTGGATGAGGTAAATATGCTCACAAAGTGAGATATATGTGACTGACTTGACTTGAATTTATCCTCTCCAACCTCAGACTGAAGACCTTCAGGAGCTGGGTTGTGTTTTTTTGCTTTTGCTGTCTTTTTAAATTCAGTCTTAATTGCCTAGCTATTGACAGAATTATTCTAAATTCATCAAAATGCACACATTGTTCACCATCTCACCGGAGAAGAGATAAATACAAATGTCAGGCCTCGTTAGCAAAAACTGTCACTAACGAATGCCTGTTTTCCCTCCCCTTATATCCTACCACACCTCATGCAGCCGATGATCAACAACTGCTGCTGCTTAATGAGCTTGAATCTTCAGCACTGCCCCCTCAGATATGCCTGGTATTGCAATACCTTTGAAAAATTAGTAAAAAAAAACAAACCAAAACAAAAAGCAAACCAAACCAAAACACAAAACGACAAAACAAAACACCACAAACAAATAAAAACAAAACCCCAAGTAAAACCAAAAATCAAAACCCTGGCTGTTTTATACTTGAGGAATAGGATTTTCTAGGAGAACGTGTTTGTCCTGGAGAAAGGACATTCTCAGCCTGTGTTTCTGCCGAACTCAGTGCCAGAATATTTAATGGCTGAAAGACAGTACAAAGGTGGGAAATCCCTACTGTAGCTCACAGCTGAAGGCCAAACAACCTGTACTCTATCTGGGACTGGTGAGCAGGCTGTGAAGATGCTGAAAACCCAGGTAGCACATGCCTACAGCAAAATGACCCGCTTAGGCAGCAGCTCACCGTGTTCATGGTGCTGCAGGGGTATGCGATGGGCTGCCTCGCACAGGGTGGTCAGGATCCCTGCTCATCCCCCTGCAGCAGCTAGGGCTGGCTTTCCTAGCAGCTCCATTCTTCTGGAACCTGAATTTGCTGTCCTCCATCTTCAGCTTGGTCTGGAAGAAATTAGATTAAATTAAATCAAATGAGATTATGTTAAAACTGAGATTTGTTTGTTTGTTTGTTTGTTTGTTTTAAACCCTCTCTGCTGGAGCTGATTGATGAAGGCAGTATTGCACCTCCAGGTAGAGTTGCATGTCCTAACAGTGTTGCATCTCCAAGCAGTGTTGCATCTCCCATCAGTATTGCATCTCCAGTCAGTATTGCATCTCCAGCACTGGAAATCTCTCAGAGTAGGTTAGAAAAGGTGGTCACC
>JAAGNO010017155.1:27402-82565 GCA_033439905.1 Ceryle rudis
TCAGTATTGCATCTCCAGTCAGTATTGCATCTCCAGCACTGGAAATCTCTCAGAGTAGGTTAGAAAAGGTGGTCACCACTGGAGTATTACTGATCCTGCCTCTCCAGGTTTCTTTGGCCCCTGATCGTAGCAAGTGTGGGTCTTTTCCAGTTTTAAGCAGCATCTGTGTAGATTCTGAAAGCGTGTATATACATATACATACCTGCTTATACACACACACACACTTCAGCTGAAAAACTGCAGATCTCTTTATATAAGGAGGGATTTAACACAAAATTCTCTGAAGGCTGAAACAAGCTAGAAGCAAATGCTGTTAGGGAGGTCCCCATCCTCCCTGTGGGTCCCTTAAAGATTTCTGATTATTCCGAAATGGGATTTCCACTCCAGAATTTTGCCTTGCTTGGAGGCAGCTGTGAAATAGCAGCAGCAACAGCTGATTAATGCCAGGTGTACATTCAAATCCACGCATCTGTATTTGTTGCTGCAAACTTAAGTAAACAATGACCAAATGTGGCTTTTCTAAGTGCAGTTTGAACTGTGTGTGCATACAAAAACTTAATCACTGTCAGCTGCTCTGTTGCAGGCTCAGAGGGCCTTAGCTGCAGAGGAAATCTCAAAGGAAAGTTCAAAAGGTATTAACCACTTGACACATCTGTGTTTTGGGAGATATTTTTGGATGACCGGAGAATGATAACAATTTTTATTCTTGCCTCTGCTTTTCCTTTCCATGGAAGAAGATAGAAACAGGATTTTATTATTATTATTATTATTATTATTATTATTATTATTATTATTATTATTATTATTATTTGGGGGGGTTTAATTTATCTTGGTTTACTGATTTTGTAACCTGCATCACCCCCTGAACAAAGTATAGGAGGGATCCACCTAAGGTTTATCTGTTGTGTGCAGCAGATGGGCAACATCAGGAAAATTCCTCTTACCAGTAAAGATAAATTCACCTTTCATTGTCCCTGTGACTGGTGGCTTCCTTGTGAGTTGGTTTAATAGCTTGCTTTGATTAAGACAAAATAGGGAAACAAACAAGGATATTTTTGGAAAACCAGAACACCACACTGTACAATCTGTGACAAAGATGGTGAGAAATGCTTGTCCTAACAGAAGTCAGTTCTGATACCCCCAGTGATATCAACAGGATCAGTATTTTATCCAGTACTGTGTGCGAATGAGGCATTTGTCTTATCTTCAGCTACTCTGACAATAGTAATAATACTAAAGAAAAAACATCATCCATCTCAGAACTGCCAGGCTGGATATAAAAGTTCTTATCAAGTCAAAAAAGCTATTTTTGATTCCTGAACATGAAAAAATGATGGAAGGGACTGAGTACATTGTGAACAAATACATGTGAGAGGGAGAGAGGAGGGAGGGAGTGGAAGTTACTTCTGAAGCAGTACTGGTGGAGTAAGCAGACTTGGCAAAACAAGTCACATATGTATGTCATCAGTAACTTGAAGTCTCTGAGTAACATGAAGTTAGAGCAGATGCTGACTTGAAACCTCATTTGTAGCAGGGTTAAATCATGTGTGGGTAATTATTAAATATTAAAAGCACAAGTCAAAAATATTACCCAAAGAAGGAAAAAATGGAATATTTCATAAAACTTCTTGATGAGGAGGTGCTGATGAATGAAGACAGGCATAGGGATTGATTTAAACGCCAGACTGAAACATTATCAATTTTGCATGTCAGGTGTTTGATAAAGGCTGCACAATTCCCACTGTATAGCCTTGTTTCAGGTGTAGTCCTTTCCTGTCCTTAGACTCCATCTTTTGAATCCCTTACGGGGAAGGAAGAGTATGAAAGTAGCACTTGGACTGGCAAAGTCTTGCTCCTGTTTTTCTGTTGTGACAACCTGGATGGGAAGCAAAACGCTCTAAAGCTTCTGTCACTCTAAACCTATTGAAAAAGCATAAAACCAGGTTCTTAAGGGTCAAGCCAGCTCTTAGACTATGATTACAGATATAAGGTGGACGGTGGAACTGGAAGCAGAGCATTTCTAAAGACTTTGGCAAAGGTTTTAATGGAGAAAGGTGTAAGACCATCCAGACCTCCACTGTAACTGGTAAAATAAGGACTAAGAACACTTGCTTCTTCTGCTTTTCAGGAGTCTTTATGTGAAGTCAAGAAAGATGGGTGGTATTTTATTATAAGACCTAGGAAACAAGCACCCAAATATGAAAATCTTCTCATATGTCCATTCAACTGTGAAGATTTTCAACATTTTTGAAGTAGGGAATTAAGCTATGAAGAGATAAACCAGAAATAAATATTATTCCAAGACTTGACAGTTTCAGCTGCCATTTATTTTTTTTTAATTTGCCTTATTCTTTTTTTTTTTTTTCCCTCACAGATGAGGTGTAAGCAGCATTGCAAAGAAAGGGGAAAGAATCCAGCCAAAAGCCCCTGAACAGTCTTCATTTATCAGGCACACCCCTATAATTCTTACATTTGTCCCAAAGTTCCTATTAGAAAATCTCACTATATCTATAACTTATCAGTAACAGCATCTTTGGCTTTTTGGTTACATCTTGAAATCTAAAGAAAAAGCTGTGTTTGAGCATGGTTCATAAGTTCACAAAGAAATTCATAAATTATGGATATTCTGTTTTTTCAAAGATGGATTTGGGGATTTAATTTCATTTGTTCAATTACAAGGGGGCTTGAAAGTTCAGAGTCTTATCCAAGTACAGAATCGGACACCTGAACAATTTTGTGGCATTCAGAAGAGCAAATATAGTGACATCAGCAATCCAATGGTGAGTTGCAATGTTTATGAAAGGTTGGGATTCTATTGTGGCAGCTACTGTATTTCACAATTTGCAGACTGATAATCTCCTAATAGTACAGTTAAGTTGGATTTGAGAACAATGGCAGCTTAAAACATCAAGGCTACAGGAGAATATTCTTCAACATAAGCTCTGCTCTAGCTTATAATATCTTAAGTCTTATAATATCCTAAGTCTCCCCATAAAAATCACTGAAAATAGTATTCAAAACTAAAGGGAAGGGCAATTGTATAACAAAAATGGTCTGAGTTCAGAGAGTGCTGGAGCATGGATTCTGGAAGAGGGTAGCAGGGTGGTTGCTGTGAATGTTTGTTTTGCCACAGACACTCCAAGAGCTCAGCTGACCAGGTGTGAAGGCTGCCACTTCCAGTGATGTCCAAGTTGCTCCTGGCTGCTGGCCCCAGCACCTGTATCCATTTGCAGCTGCACAACCTTCTTGGCTAAATTCTTGAAAAGACAAAGGTCGCATTGTTCTCTCTGCTGTAAGTACGTAGAGACTGCTGCAGCTGCAGGAATGGAAATGAGAGCAGGAGCCAGACAAAGTTGTTGCTATAAAATTGCAAAGGGGCATTTGGAAAATAAATTCCCATCTGAAGTTTTCATGAAGGTTTTAATTTGGTTGATAGGCTGCCCAATCTGAGTATAACCCCAGGCTCATGTCTTTTCTTGCTATTAGTTGTATATTAGTGTAACTCCATTAACTTGGATGCATTATTTCCAGACTCCCTTGGAAGAGAGAGAACATCTTTATTTATCTGGTACATCTGAGTGTAGCAATCCTTCAGCTCAGCCTGTCTGAGCAATGCCAGAAAAAGAGATTGGAATTCCTTCTAAATTGGGCAGGCCATCTCACTGCCCAAGCCACGGTTCACTCTCATGCAATGCCATTGTAGCATAAAGAAAAAAAGACAAAGACAGGTACATGAAGATTTACTAGCCAGCATAAAATTTAATTACTATTCTCTGTTAAGAGCTCTTTAAAGAAATTGGCTGGATAGTACAATCCTTAGACCAAACTAGGAAAAAAGGGTAATAAGAATGCTCAAATATTTATAGGTATTTGAGGCAGGGAGAAAATTTCACCCTGGAAACTCATATACTGTCACGGGATGTGTGCTTTCAGAAGCTCACAGGTGCAGCCTGAGAGTGCAGGAGCATTCATTCACTTTTCTTCTAATCTTTCTTATGAAACGGATCATCCCACTCACCCTCCTCACTGAAATCAGTATCCGGTATATTTGGCTATTGGAAAATTATTCAGATACTTTGGTCCCCTCAAACTGTTTTGCTAGGGTTGTCCCTTCACCAGGCTTATTGCTTATTTAGTGTCAGGGAGCTGGGGTGGGAGCTACAGGCAGGTTGCCTAATTTTAATTTACAATCATGCCATTCAGCACAAGGGGGTTGTCATTAGTGTTTTATTACCTAGAGACCAAGGCAAGAGACCACCCTTAAGTCACTTCACATCTTACAAGACCACCCTAAGCTTGCCCAATACATATGAAATATGATTCTGGTTTGCATTTATTAGAAGTATACCTTCATTAAGATTTTTCTCAAAACTTTGAATAATTCCTCAAGACTGGTTTCGTTGTACAGAGACTGCTGAAGTATGGGAAAAAAACCCCAGACTTTACAGCTGCATTCCCTTTTGGTACATTATATCAGCAATGACTACAGGTGGAGCAGAATTATGAATTTATTGCTGTTGAAAGACCTTAAATTTGGTTTTCATCATTCTTTGTGTTTTCCATTTCACAGACATACATAAAATTACGTTTGAATCCATACATTTTACTATTCCAATGGGAAATTATTGATAGTCATAGATTTCGTGCATGATACTGTTTTGAGTGCAGCTATTTGCTTTGTTGAATATGGGTTTAATAACAGAGTGGGAGGATGAGGAAACTCCTAATGTACAAACAATTAATATTATTCAGCTGGCCTACTAAATATCAAATGTGAAACTTCTATGTTAAAATGGTAATGTTTGGTGTCTGCGAAGATTCTAAAACTACAGCTGGGTCTGAAATGTTTGCCATTCTGTGTTTATTATGAATTATTCTTTGTTTCCACACAGTCCTCTTTTAAATGTTCATCATACATGCAAATGCATAATGCATTTCTCCTTATTCAGCCTAACACAGATTCTGTGATCCCCGGTGAACAATCAGCCTGGGAAAAGCTTTGCTGTCTTAACTCATTGCATACAGTGGAGCTTTGTGCCTGTTTGTTGTGCTCATTGTCCACACTCAGCGGAGAACTGAAATGCAGGATTTTTCAGTCCTTGCTTCTTAAGCACCAGATCCAAAGTTTTCCCAAGTGATCAAAAAAACACTCCAAACCATCCCCCTTTGTCTGAGTAGTCTCACAATCTCTAAATAACACTTCCTTTGCCTGTAAGAAAAACAGTAATGACTTCTGCGAAGTGCAGCAGGGTTCTGCCTTGCACACTCACACACTCACATACACAGAACCAACCTGGCTGATGAATCCTCCTTCTTTTTGCATAGCATCGTTTTTAAGAAGGCATAATTGGGTTTCACCACTGTACTTTAAACCTGCAAGTCTTAATGTAGTTCAATCAAGTGTAATCACAGTGTTCTGCCAGTGTTTATTCCTCTACATGACAGTGTGACAACATGATTACAAAGGGGTGAGGAAGAGAATGGTGATGTGGCCTTTACATGTTTATGAAATGCACTGCTGTCATGTAGAGTGGGTAGGATTTCATTTGCAATAGTCTGGGCAGCTTTACACCTGGGAGCCCATTAAGGAGGCTGTTTTAACAGCAGACTTGAGCATGGCACAACCCCTTTGCTATCAGATGAAGAAACTAACATCATCCACCAGTGGTGGCAATGTAAACACCCAGCTTAGCTGCGGGCTCCCAGACACCAAGGCTCAGAAGAAGCTGCAGTTCACTGACAGTGTTCATGCCAGCCAATTATGGTTACTTTCCCTCTTTAATTACTTTTCAATTGAGGTGGAATCCATGATATTATCACCTTCTGCTCCTCTGATTCAAGCAGCTGACATAGGGAGTGTATTTCAGGATCTGGAAAACATTCAGAAAGGTGACCAAAGAATGCAGCATGAAAGTACATTTTTTGAAAATTTGATATGGTCTTTGTTGGACATTTCCTCTCCTTATCTGCTTGTATTTTCACTTTCAAGTTGATAACACCCGGGCTGAGTTGAAACATGGTGATATTTCTGCCATTCTCTTCTGAGTTCATTGTGACTTTTTTATCATCAGCAGAAATAGAGGGAGACTGAATTAAACAGGAGCTGCAGAACTTGGAGCTTGCGATAACAATACAAATGGATTTTCTCTAACAGAGAAAAACAGCTGTCTCCATTATTTGAATGCTTCACCTTTCTCCATTCCATTAATTGGGTCTTTGATCACAAGCTGAGGTGGAGAGGCCCTGATAAGGAATAGGTTATTAGTAAAGTAGCCTAAAGGAATGAATTGGGCCTAGCACTTGCTGCAGAAGATGAGATAAACCCATAATGCCTGTGTATGTGAGTGGTAGAGAGTGATAGGGCCCTCAGACTGCCCTGAACTGCTTGCAAGAAGACTAATACTCTAGTGCTATGATAGCTAATGCAGGATATAAATTTAGCTCCCGGGAATGGAATAGGATAAAAATTCCATAAAGAGTTTTCTGTAAATGGCTTACACTTTTATATCAAACTGTGTCAGAGTATTCACGAAAAAAAAAAAAAAACCCAAACATTTTTTTGATCTCGCTATCTGTTGAACAAAACTGGAGGCTTTCAGTATAAGAAGGGGGAAAAATTACTGTTACATTTTTTCACCAAGACATTAATAAGAGCACCCTTTGAAGTGCGGTAAAGCTAAATTGGAGGAATTAAATTTGATTGAATCTAAGCCTGTTTATTTTTCATTTCTGCAGAGCAGGCGTTGAGTGATTTGTAATACTTCATTGGAAATCTTCAGGAACTTGCTATCATGTAATCCATTTTTTGCTGAAGAATACGACCGCAGGGGACAAGGCCATATTGGTTTGTTGTTAATGTACTGGAAAGAGGTACTATGGAGAAAACAGTTAATATTAAATTACGAACACAAGGTTATCTTTCTGCTGCACATGCTCCACTGCCCTAGGCAGGGGTAATCTGTTAATAGCATTCAGCCAAAATGACACCATTAAGGAACTGAAGCTACACATCTTTTCCAAGCTGAATGATGTATAAAGCTGGGTTTCTATCATCCTAGATGCAATAAATTATCCATGCTGCTAAAAATTGATACAAGACAGAAGTTTGATAGAACTGGCACCCCAACACAAATGGAAGTGCTGCTTGTCAGGAAAGGACACAGAGATGTGAGTGCTGCAGGCCTACCTTTTATTTGTGTCTCTCTTTCCCCTTTCCTGATATTTCATGTTTTAAGTGCCAGTCTGGCACATTGCCTACAGTGGCATGTAAATGGTAGGAGACCGAATGCGGAAAGAGAAAGGCAGAAAATGTATAGCCCGTAAAGCAGTGTAGATGAGGAAACATAAAAGATGTATGTTCCTGGTCTACCTTGAATGAATCACTGCATCTCAGTATCTGTTCATCTTTGCAGATGTCTCGATGGAAAAAAAAAAAAAAAGGCAAATACTGTGTTAAACAGCTTCTACTTAAGAACAGCTACCTAAGAGCACTGGTTCACATTTGTTCAGTGCTGCCCTGTGATACATGAGGTCTCAATTCCTCACACTGAATCTGTTCTATGTTTTTATTGCACAATGAAAGCTTTTATTATGGCAAAGAAAAGCCAAACCAGAGAGTTAGGAGCCCTTTTAACTGTAGGAACTTACAGAACACTTTTCCCTTTTTTAAATTAATTTCTTTGACTGTGTGGATTCACTGTCAGTTCAGACTCTGTCCGGAGCACCTGGAGTTAGATCTGTCAAGGTCAGTGTGTTCACATCACATTTAACCCCCTAAATAGGATAAAAATATGGTCCTCAAACCCTCCACCCAGCTTCTACTCATGCCTGTGAAGACTAGAGCCTCTATAAAGCCTCTGGTTTGTCATTGTATTTGGCTAAAGTTGCCCCAAGAGAAGATAGGAACCTTCGATGGTGCTGAGTAGTCATGCATCTCCTTCCACCAGATCTAGAAGTGAGTCAGCCTTGAGGTTTGCTCAGCAGATTTGGCTCTCAACTACCTAGGTGGAAGGGGTATCCCTTTTCTTCCTATTTATCCAAGACCTTAGCAGAGATCCCAGAGGAGAGAGTTCAGCCCCAGAATGAGCACCACTGATGCTGTTCAGTGGTGGATGGCAACATGCACCATCCCTCTGCTGTAACTATATGACCTTGGTCCATATGCCTTCTTGAAGAGAAGCCTGTGTATTCTTGTTCTCCACTCAGCTGTGACACTTGGCTTTCCCCAGAGTAGCAGAACCGGTTCAAATATGTAGTGTCTGTCATACAAGAGTTTCTCCTGAAACAGAAGGTAGTGGTTAGACAATGGGATGGACTCCCCACATGAGCTGTCTTCACTCTGCTGACTGAAGGTACAGACAAGCTCTGGGCATCCATCCCTAGTATTAGGTTCCACTGTCCATAAATGTATATTTTTTTCAATTTAATAGCAATTTTAAGTAGAGTTTTTTGAAATAAGAGTCTCCACAAGGGCCAAGCAAAAGGCAGCAAGGCTAAGCTTTTGTCAGTCCAGTTTTTCTAGGGTCCGAGGGCACCTACACCCCAGTAAAACACAGAAAAGAGGTTGTACACAAACTTAATTAAGTTTTCTGTAATTTCAGAGCAGTGTAATTTGACTGCACAGAAAACTACAGCCTGCCGAGTTCCAGCTACAGCATGTTCCCTGCATTTGTGATCCCTTATGGCACCCCCAACAGCCTAGCTCAGTTAACCTAGGTATCTCCACTCAGGATCAACATGTATAGACAAGTTTTCAGTTGCTTCATTTCTTGTATTTTTAAAAGAAGCAGCAGAAGTAATTCTATCGATCCTTATTCATCATCAAATTACCCCATGCCCAACCATATCCATGTAGGATGGAACACACTGTCAGGGTTGCAATAGCCACAATAAGGAAAGAAAAGTGATTAAAGCACTTAGTAACAGATGGGAAGTATGAATATTTTTAAGGGCAGCAAGAAGACTCTCAGATAATTATTTAATACATACCGTTACTTGAAAGATTGAGAGTAGAATTAATATGGTATGTTAAATGAAGATTTAACAGGGAAAAAAGGGAAGGCTGAGTGGCTTTGAAAAAGAAAAAAATTATTTGTATGGGAACAGTCTAAATGAGACTTGCAGAACTCATTTTAAAAGCTTATATTCTGAATAATGAGATAAATTAAGCTCCTGAGTTCAATATGGGAGCATACCTTCTCCTATATCCATTCAGACTGTTAGTTACATAGTATTTATTTATTCAAGTTTTATAGGGCATTTATTTTAACCACAGAAAGTCACATTTACAGTCTGGGTTTTTTTTGTTGATTTGTTTTCCATTTTGCATGAGTTTAAAATTGTGCCTTGCCCCAAATCTCGTGAATATAATTTGATTTGGTTAAATGACATGATTGCTGGTGTAGATTTTAAATCTGGAGCTAAACTGAAGAGCTGATGTATGATATATGAATGTAATTTAAGTCAGATCTCTTGAGAGGAACATGCTGTAGTTCAACTGTCATTTACAGCTACAGAAAGTAATTGAAGAAGTGCTATTAGATTAGAATGGTATCCTTTTAATCTGCCTTGGCATAGGTGTAGGTGGCTGAGGGTCCCTCTAATAAGTTGGTAAAGAAGTACCAAGTCTGTTTAAAAATAGAAGATTTCCCCACAAAAAGTTTCAACTGTGTTTCAGAAAAAGTAATGTTCCCTGTGAAAAACCCTGAGCAGGGAGCAAGGCAAAGAGCAACCAGAGGCTGCCCGCAGTGTTGAGCAGCCGTCGCCGTTTCACAGCTGCTGAAACATGGCCACTGGCTGACTGGATCAGGCTTTGGGTCACCTCTGTGCCCTGGGCTGAGGGGGGACATCACAGGACGTCAAATGGCTACGGGCAGAACAGGCTCCCTGTGTGGCTGGTGTCATGAGAAGACCGTGGCGATTCAGTGAGGAGCTCTCCTGAGCCCCTGCAGCCTGGAGAAGTCTCAGCAAACTTCACTGCTGGTGTTTGCTCTCTACTCTTTGGAAAGAGCAGAACTGTAAGCAATGCTTGCAGACCCTGTCAAATTTAGTGTTATGCAAACTAAAATACTGAAAAGCTAAATGCCTCTTTTGTGACTTTGGGAATCTAGAGGTGGGACGAATCCAAGGGGTCTAATCTATCCACAAATAACCCCACGGTAGCAAAGAGAGTTGCACGTATCAGCAAAGGCCCATTTCTTCTGTCAGGGCAGACCTAGTCCTTTCAGTATGATTCTCAGTGCTGTGCCCAGCAGAGCAGTTGGTGCTTGCCTGGTTTAGACAAAGCAGTCTACCCAACAACCCAGTGATTTCTTTTTCACATGAGGCTTCTGATCGTGAAAAGGAATTTGCCTCATTTTATAGTTATAATGAAACATTCTTCTATCTAATTACTTCTTTAAGGTACTAATGTTATTGAACTGTGGGTAAAGTACACAGCAGTTAGAATGAATAGGAAAGACGTTTCACCCTTAATAAAATAATATGCATTTTGTACTTTACTGAGCTGCATAAGTAGAAGCAAATATTACACTACCTAGTTTCTCTAAAGACAGTATCTGAGTGTGTTAAAAATACTGTTATTAATGAGAGAAAAATCACAGGTGATGTGACTTTTACTGCCATTGACAAAATCTAATATGAGCTGGAGTGTCCAATTTTTCAGTGAGATCAGTTACAGGTTCTAAGTGATTCAGAATTAAGGACTAGTGGCAAGGGAGACACTCTTGTTGACTACAGGTCCCTAGAGGAGTGAGGAAGGCAGGAACAAGGACCTGAACAGTCATGTCAGTCAAAGGGAAATACCTGGGTAGGAGAAAAAGTAACCTGTGGATCAGGACCTGTCTGCACCACTGGTGTCACAGGCAGGGCTTTGGTGTGTCTTTCCAACAGACCCTTCCTCTTCAAGGAACAAAGATTACTGGGGACACATGGGATCCACCTGAAAAAGTGGGACAAGAGTATCTTTACCAACAGTCCAGAGCCTAACATGCAGACACTTGCCATGGAATTTAATACAGGTATTGATATTGTTCCAATACCTTTTTCTGTGCCTTGGATGACATGACATCCATCAAGTATGTGGCTGACCTCAAACTGGGCAAGAGTTAAAAATGCACTGAATCAGAGGCTGATGAGGAGCCCAGCTTCAACAAATCCAAAGGCAAAGACATTCTCCTGGGATGGAATAACCCCGTGTTGGGGGCTGCATGGTTAGGCAACAGCTCTGCAGAGAAAGAACTACTGGTTTTGGTGAGCAACAGGTTGCATACCACATCCTGGGCTGTATTAGCAAGAGGAATGATGGTCCCCCTCTGTTCAGCACTTGCAAGAAGCACCCCATCCAGTTTTGAACCTCTTAGTCCAAGAAATGTCAATAAGCTGAAGTGAGTGAATTAGTGTCTCTAGGATGACTGGGGGCTGGAGCACATGATGTCTGAGGAGAGACTGAGGATTTGTTTAGTCTAGGAAAGACAAAGCAAAGGATGGATCTAATTATTGTCTTCCACTACCTAATGGGTGTTCACTGAGAAGATGAAGCCAGACTTTTCTCGGGGGTGCACAGTGAAAGGCAAGAAGCAGCAGTTGCACTTTTTGGCAGGGAAATTACCATCTGGATATAGAAAAAAAGCTTTCCATAAGAATAGTGGTTAAGCAAAGGGACGGGCTGTCCAGAGAGGTTGTGGAGATGTCCTTGGAGATTTTAAAAACTTGACCAGACAGTGTCCCGAGCAAACTGACCCAACTTTGATGTCAGCCCTGCTTTGAGAATGAGACGGGACAAGATGACCTCCAGAGGTGACTTCCAACCTTAATTATTCTGTGATTCACTACCGATTTTTTAAAGGCTTCTCTTTGAACTCTGCAGAAACATCTTCTATAGAGAACATGCTCTTTCTAATTTTAACCATCTGAAAAATAGATTGGGGAATTTGAAGAATGTGAAGTTAAATTGTAATGTGATCTGCAGAATATGGTGTTTGCTTCTGGTTAAGTCAGTGATAGCCAGAAATCATTACACAGGTTGATGTTGCTGTCATTTTGACAGGTGATCAAAGGATGAAAAGAATAAACTATTACCTTGCTCCCAGTTTGTTTAAAGATTCCAAGAAACGATGGAGTGACCAGACTAGGGTGTATTAAATATGTTTTCGAAAACACTGGATTTTGGATATAGGCATTTCAGGAAAAAAAAAATTCCAGAACATTTAACTCCCATTTTAACGAGGAAAATCTGTGTACAAAACCATCTTTTGGACACAAATCGCAGTGCTTGTGCTGCTAAGTAGCCAACTGCTAATGTAAATCAGGTTCTGAGAGGAATAAGTATTCTGAGTCTTTTATTGTGGAGGGAAAATTCTGTGGATTCAAAATGTCTCCACACAAATCTCTTTGGAAAAGAAATCCTCACATTCAACACAACTTCTTATGCTTTGTGGCCTGTGCAGTTGTACAGCTCCTACTGTGTCAGTAAAGTAACTTCTCTAATTAGCCCTATTCCACTCCCACTTCCCAGGATGACATTCAGAAATATCGGTGTGCAAAAATCATTAGGAGGAATAATGTTTGCACTACCCTCATAATGGCTGCTTCAAGTTTTATTCTCAGTACATCAATCCACATGAGAACTTTGCAGATGTTAAAAACACATACAGTCTATAAATTAATCTATGCCACTTGAGGGAATTGAAGGAAAGAAAGAAAAATCATATAATACAGTGTAATGAATTCAGATATCTAGCAGGGTGGTTTTACCACCAGCTTCATCTTCATTTTAAGTGTAGAAACTGGCAATCAAAGTTAGCACAAAAGTGATAGTCTTTTTATAAATGCACATGCTTTGCTGTTGGATGCTTCTTGTCTGAGAAGCGTGGCTTCTCAAGAGTATTTTCAGAGACAACCAAAAGGCAAGGCTGAATAGTTCAGATGCAAAAATTGAATAGGAAATGATGCTTCAGTCAAACAAAAACCTCAGCAATGCTTATTAATTGATTATAAATAATTTTATCTTAGAATAAAGGAAATGATTCTAGTTGCAGTTTTAGAAAAGGGGGACATGGAGCAAGGGGAGAGGCAGATGTGAATGAAAGGATGCATCAAATATGAGCCCCTCTATGCTCTCTGAGAACATAAATTGCAGTAGGTAAGCAGTGCAAAAGAAGATTTTCAAAAAGTAGCATGAGGGGGATTTTTAAGTGAAAAAAGATTTTTTTTGTGCGCTACGGCAATGACAGACAGCCAATCAAATTACGCTTCTAGTGACTCCCACAAACCTCTTTTTATCCATGTGTGGATTACTGAGAAAGCATATCAGAAAGGATCCATTTAATAACCTGTTGTTTCTATGCATTCTGGAAGTCTTTATGTTTCTTCATCCCCGCAGACAGGGACTGGGACCAGATGTTTCTCCATTTAGCTGGGGCCAAAGCTGTTCCAGCTCAGTTTGAGTTCCCATCAAAATCAAACTCAGCAGAACAGCTCAGATTTGTTTCCAGGGGGAGACAAAAATAGTGGTTTGGTGTGGTTTTCTGTTCTGGCACCGCATTTGCGTACAACTTCATGCTTTCTTCCTCTTGGGTTGGGTGGATCTCTACAAGGAGACAGGGTGGGACCCTGCTGATGTGACACAAAGCATTGCCACTACATTTGTAGGATTAGCACAGCTGAACACAGAGGCAGCAATGGAAACTCTTG
The DNA here is from genome assembly GCA_033439905.1 of Ceryle rudis. Taxonomy (NCBI): domain Eukaryota; kingdom Metazoa; phylum Chordata; class Aves; order Coraciiformes; family Cerylidae; genus Ceryle; species Ceryle rudis. The sequence continues at coordinate 41,095 of JAAGNO010017155.1, forward strand.
GTTGCCTGTATTCAAAAGCTGGGCATTGGCCTTACAGTGGGACAGAGATCTGTGGCCACCTCTGGTGGTCACCATGTCCTACCTCCCGCTCATAGCAGGGCTAGTATCACAGCTGGACCTAATCACCTAGGGCCTTGTCCAATCATATCTTTAAGTTCTCCAGTAACAGAGATTTCACAGAGTCCCTGGGCAGTCTGTCCATCTTCACCTTCTCTCTGTCTTCAAGTAACTGAAGAACTTCCCAGTTCGGAGATGGTAATAAGGAGTCTGAGTACTATATAGTCTTGGGAAAATGGGGATCTTCTACCTCCATGAGGACATGCAAATCCATCAAGGAGTCTGCTTTTGCAAAAGTTTCTGTTACACAAAGTGATAGATACTACCGATGATCCTCTGATCACATGCTATCCCATTTACTCGGCATTATGCTGGCTAAACCTCTGGGTAGTTAGACCAGAGATTTGGGATGCTGTTATTGTATGACAACATGTGGTGCCTTCCAAATTTGTAGTGACGTCTGGAGGTTAATGTGAAGTCAGAATAACTCAACACTTTATGTATTGTAATTTTTGGTTCATATCCTGTCTGTGGATGTACCTCAGAGATTGTAAACTGGTGTTTGAAGACTAATTTTGAGCATCTGGAGACTGGACATCTATGGACATTATTATATGTGTTCATATGTTGACATAGATGTTGGAACTAGCTCCAAAGCAAAAAGAAACAATCCATGGCAGAAGATGCTTGGAACTGAGCACAGGGGCCGTAGGTGAACACATGTGTCTATGAAGCTCACAGTTAAGCAAGGGAACCTGAACGGTGTAATCGAGTGCCTGTTCTGGACCTGGTGATGTCTTCCAAGCTCTTGACTGGCCCAAAAACCTCCAGAAGTCATGAATTTGGAATCTTTGGTTAAAAGACAAACTAACAAACAAACAAACATTTAAAAAGGAGGTAGATTAATCTATAAGGAAATAGAACTTCAGAAATCTGGGGAAAAAAATCTGAATATTTTTCTGATGCACTGAGACTGGTGGTGTAGAACTGCCAAGCCTGTATCATTTGACATGGCAAAAGAGTTTAAGAAGTAATAGTATTCCCATTTTGAGTAAATATTACCCTGCATGGCAGCTGTCTTCTGATCACATTCAGGTCACCATCACAAGGGAATGGGAAGAAAAAGATCATGAGAGGAATAAAAGGAAGATCCTTCAATAGACAGACTTTGGAGAAATGCTCCCATGACAGTGATTTGTATCTGCACATACAGCTTGAGTCTGAACTACCATCTGAAATCACTTCTGGAACTCATGAAAATGGGCGCTGCCTTGTACAGTAACAAGGAATGCACTTGTTCATTACTCATCAGAAAAAAAGTGTTGACAGAGTCTTGAGAATGAGCTTCTGTTGAGGGAACATACCTATTATCAGCGTTTGAAAATCCATGTGCTTATTTTAGATAACTCCAAATAAGCTTTGAGTAAATGACTGCCACAAAATATGAGGACTGGCATATTTGAACTAATATGGTCACAGTGGTCATCTCAGTGATATTTTCTCTTCCGTCTCCTCTTCAGTTCTGTCTTTGTTGCATATTTGCTGCCTTTTCTTTGTATAATAACTCGAGGTGCCAGACAGACGACAGAAACATTGCCTACAGCTTCATCAGGCAAAGAGAGTGATAAATCTTTCAGGTTATTAAAGATGAGCCCAAAGTTGTCATTTTCCTATCCTGTAAGATTTGTCTGTTTCCATGCTGTTCCTTATTCTTCATTAATAGCATAATGTAAACTGACTTATCTTTGGTCTCATGTCCTTTTTTATTTTATTTCATACTTCATATCACAGAGTTGTGATAAAGAGTCATCAAAATCACTGTTGCACCATATTTATATGCGCTACAGTGATTCAGTCTCCTGTTAGCTCATAAATGATGCTTTTCTTGTATTTTTCCTCATTTGTCATCATGGCTCTGTCATTTGTTTTAAGTTTTCATTGTCTTTTTTTTTTTTTTTTTTTTGGTCTGGAGAACTACATTTCCTGTATCTCATAAATATTTTAAATAACATTTTCAAAACACTGATGTAAATAATAACAATAAAATATTAGCAGGGTGCTATTTTTGACTTGATATCTATTTATCACCTTCTGTTTAAATACATCATGCATTTTCATGTTCTAACTTTCACTTGAATATTATGAATCACTTCCGAAGCATAACTTGATTCAATTTCAAAATGCTTCTCGAAGGAAGAAAATAAAAATTTCCTTATTTTATAAAAAGACAAAATGGTAAAAGCATTCTGAAGTGACCTGGTGAGCAAGTGGATTCAGGGGGAGGGCACAAGAGCACGGACTTTCCATGCACTCCATGGAGTACAGATGGTATTAGCCGGATGTTTCTCTTTCTATTCATTAATGTTGTCTCCCTAACAATGTAGCTGGGTTTGCCATGGAAGCCTTGGAAATATTTGACCCTCCTACTCTGACTAGTGCCTTGTCTTTGAAAGCTTTCTCAAAAAAATGCAGAACCTCATTTTATCATAGGGCACCAACTCAAGTTTTGACGTTTGCTGGTTATGGAAAGGTATCTGTTTCTGGGTTCATCTATGACGTCAAGATGGCAGCTGTCCGTTCAAACTCTTGCTTCATGTGCTCAGCCTACATTAGTTTATTCAATTCTTGCCATTCAGAAGACAATTTTCTGAGTATTGTCTTTGAATATTACTTTTTATTGATGATTTAATGAGAGACCAATGTTACTCACAGACTTGTGAGATGTCCAATAAGAACACATGACAGTGAACAACTGTTTCTAAGTTAAGAAGGCGGCTTGACCACAGTGGATAATGTCCAAAATAATCTTAGTCAAATAATTTATTTTGGTGGTAGCTTTTAAGAAGCTACCTCAGATAAAGTGTAAAAACCATGATACTGATTTAAACTCTTCCAAGCAAGGCATACTGTCTGCTCCAAGATGTAAGAAAAAATTTACAATGCATCTCAAGACCCAACTCAAGTTTCAGATCACCTATATTTTTGGCATAAAACTTTTTTTTTGGCAAAACTTTGGCACCAGTTCCTTGAAGCCAAATATACACAAGATAGAAAAATATTAGCTTTCACTTCTTTTAATTTCATACTTCTAAATATCACTGAGATGCCTTAAATGTCATTTAAATGTCATTGTTCTTGTGCAGGCCTCAGGGAAAGATATAGAAATGTAAAACGGAAAGGAACTTTCAGAGTCATCACATGATATTTTCTATAAACTGATCAAAGTTTACCATAATCCTTGTTAGGCTATATCCCTTTTCCTCTTACTTTCCCACTCCAGCTACTCCTATTTGAGGATGGATCCAGGATCCCAGGGAACTGAAAACTTGTCTCCATGACATTTCCATATCAGGACACCTATTTAATCTTCTATCTATTCTTAATTAAATTATATTTTTAGTTAATTGTAGTTTATCTGTCTCTTTTGTGAACATCCAAATATTTCTGGTATCGCCATAAGACAACACTAAGGAGTGATACATCACAGATAAAGTGAGTCTAAAGTGTAAACAAGTATAGAACTCACTCATAACCTAACCTTTTGGGGGTTTTGATAGGTATTCTTTCCAAATACACACACTTACATATATATAGAGATTTACTTGGCTATAAGCACCTTCTCTAGTGGAACAATGATAATTACACTGATTTGTTAAGATGCAGTATAACTTAGCTGACATTTTACTCCAGGGGAGAATTTTTGCCTTTTGTATAACATGTCTTCAGATTCTAAGCTTATGAAATTCATTCCATTGAGAATAGTGTCAAAGCCTGAGTCAGGTTGTGTCATTGATTTTTAAGTAGGAGTCCACATTAAAATCAATTTTTCAGAGGGAAAAAAAAAAAAGAAAACTTCAATAAAAATGTCTCCGTTCTCTTCTTAAAGAAGAAAACCCATAAGATTAACAGGAATGCCAGGAAACTGGTTTCTAAATGCACGTATATTTCAATACAAGGGAGAGGTTTAGCTTTGTTTTACCTAAGAAAGCATGAAAATATCACTAGAATGAGACCAGATGAAATAAATCATGTTTTGATAATAAAGTAAAAATATCAGAAGACTGAAAGACTAAATGGCACGAATTGGGTATAATTTAGAATGGATTTTTCAGTAATTCAGTCACTGTAACTTATAAAAAGGCTATAGAGTAAAACAAATTAATCGAGCTAAGCAATTCCTTAGAAATACGGAGTTCACTCCCATGTACATGAAAGGATATGGCATAAAATAAAGCAATTTTAAAAAAATTCAGACACTTCAGAATCCCTTTTCTAGGATAAAAAAAAAAAAGAGCGCTTAGGACTTCAATGAATTCAACATCTTCATGAAACAAACCCTTCACTATAATTATAACAGGTTATTTCAGTGAAACACAAAATATCCTTCTATGTATGGTGCCATGTGCAAGACTGATCAGAAGTTGCTGGAGTCTTTGGCTATGAGAGATTCACTGAAGCTGCCATAAATTTAACAGAATGACTTAACTGAAGCAACACTACATTAAGAAATAACTTCAGGCACCCAAACCACGTTGCCCCCATCAAAACACATCAAAATGTTATGAAAGGCTTTCACAAAACACCCATGGACATTCTTCAGTGACAGCTCAGGGCTGGGGAAATACCATCCTATCCCATCAAGAGGTAACGTTCCATTACAAATGACTTTGAAACTCTTATTTGCTAAGTGTGGGTGGTGCCTGTGCTCTCCATTCGAGGAAAATTAAGGTATATCCACCTTTAGATGGATTTTTGCTTTTTGACAATGTATTTAAATTTCCATTTAAAAGGTAGGTTTGTGGACTTCTCAGGTAATCCATGATCTGCTATCTGGCTTGACCAGAACAAATGAACCATTTTTATAGGTTTGAAAAATAGGGTCTTTCTAGGATAGGTCTATTGAGATTTTTTTCTGAATCTTCCATTTTACAAAGATATGTCTGAAATAAGAAGATATTAACACACTTATCTGTAATAATATGCTTCTTGTGCCATCTCACAATTACTAGTCCTTTTAAGAACAGTTTGAAAAGCATAAGCAAATCGTACATGCTTACATTTTAGGCATCTATTTGGCATCAAAATTGTCATTACACTGCACAAGACCGGAAAGACAAAAGCAATATACTCAAGAAAAATAAAGAAATCAAACAGATATTTATCATCTGGTAGAAAATAAGGAAAATAAACTAGGAGTTTGGAAATAAAAACATGGTAGTGTAATAGAAATTCTTCAAAAAATCTTCCACTTACAATGATATCTTAATGATAGTGAAAGTTAACATATTTCAGAGCAGTATATTAAGTCTTGATTTTAAATTTTTATATAATGAATATACTAAAAGTTTCATAAGGATTGATCTTACAAAAAGAGTGTCATGTGTTTCAGTATAGGAGCAGTTGTATGCAATTCTTTATTGCAGCTCACAGGAGTAATATTAGATACAGAAACAGTGGATTTGACCTCATAAATTTTAGTTATTTCATAGTGAGTAAAGAGCCTGAATCAAACATTTTTAAGTTTTCTTTCTCTCTAAGGGTTTGAAACAGACTATTCCACTTTCACCCAAAGTTGCCTTCAAATCCACATGCAGTTTTAGCATTATCATTGCAACCTATATGGCTAATTATTTACGTACTTGTACCTTGAAGTTACAACAAACCTATTTTTTGAAAGTTGTCTCTCTCTTCCTTATGTTCTTTGATCCAAAACCTATTTCTTTTATTCTGTGCTGTTAGCAGTGGGCAAAATAAAGAGAACTAATCTCTATGGCTAAGTGGACTTCATGCTTGACAGGCCCATTCTTCATTAGATCATCATTCTCCTGCATCCCAGAACAGTCTGAACAAATACATAGCTTCAAGTTGTACAAAACTCAGTTAACAATTCCTTATGTTTGAGTTTAAGACTTGAAGACTTCTAAGTGTGGGTAAGTTTTGCCTTTTGGTGTTAAATCTGCCCAATCAGATTTTCAAGTATGAATTTAAGGACTTTTGTTTTCGATATTGTCCTGGTTTGAGTGAGAACAGAACTAATTCTGCTTAGTTATTTTCCTTTTCAGCTCAGTTCTTCTCACTCCCTGCAGTGTCTGAAGTCAGCAGCTGTTTGCACAGGAGCGGCTGCTGCTGGCAGTGAGAACACCCCATGGGCAGAGTCAGTACCAAGGGTTGGGGTGCAGACCAAGGCCACTGCTGGATCTTGTGCACCATGTTGGTGGGTGCAGAAAGTAAAAGGTGGCACCTGCAGACAGGGCAGGTGACCCCAAACTGACCAGTGAGGGATTCCAGCCCAGTTACGGCATATTCAGGATAAAGCTGAACACAAGGAACAAGCACTTGCTTAGCTTGGCTCTTCTGGCTTCTTCCTCACTTCTTTACTGGCCAGCATCCAAGGAGGACTCTGTCCATTCTGCCTTCTATCCTGATCTGTCTGTTCCTGAACCCAGCACCAGAATCCAGCTCCTGAACACAGCTCCCGTCTGCTGTGGAGCCCAGTCTGGGACTCTCCCAGTGCCTGCTCCACAGCATCAGTGGTGACAGTGACATAACTGCCATCAGGGTGTGAGGGGAAGGATTTGGTTTGATACTGGTTTTGTATATATTTGTACATATTCCATGTTTTATTATTATTTTCATTCAAGCTGTTCTAGTTTCCTTTTCTAATGGCTGCGTGTCTCTCCTTTATTCCCCTTCTATTCCCCTTTGGGGAGGGAGGGGGTAACAGAGAGCGTCTGTTATAGGCCTAGCAGGCTGCCCTGACTCTAGACCGTGACAAATATGTTTCTCTACAAGACATAAGTACAAAGAATAACTGCACAGAAAACCAGTATTAGCTGAAATTGAGACGAAAACCTAAACCAGGTTAACATTAAGGATTTCAGAAAACACAGGGAGAAAACAGTGGTGTGTTTAGCTGAACCATACTGGTGGGCAGAGCCAGGGCCAGTCCTGGAAGCTGTGATTTCCAGTACCACAGCCTGAAAGGTCCTGGGAAAATCAATCATTTTCTATGGCTCCATAAAGAAAAGTGAATGCTTTTTCTCAGCCTCTAACACAGTTTCCACAGGCTCTTCCAATGCAGTAATCAGACGTACAGACTGACTCAGACCAGTTGGTGAGCTAGGTTCAAGCAATGTGAATTTTAACACAGCCTAATGCATCTGGGGCTGCAAAACAAAGCAAAATGTTAATGCATGTCTTGCTGCTCTTAAGCAAAGCTGAATCATGCTGCTCTACTTTTAAGGTATAGTCTGTGATGTGTTTCTGAGTTACGCCAAGGGCACTTAGATCACAACCTTGTTACAACAGAAAGGTATCATTGCTGAGGAACATGAACTGAACATCTCTGCTCTGTTAGAGGGAGGCTTTCTAGTTTGCAGTATGCTACAAGTGGTAATAATTACTAGAGAATGCATAACAATAAAAATGCACTATCTTTTAAGCCATAAACCAAGGAGAAAGAATTACAGTTTGATTAATTTTGTTTTCTTTTAGGAAACCAAGTAAGTGCCCATCCCACACTCTAGGGCTCTTCAACAATAGTTCAGTTTACATAATGAAGTAAAACAATGGACAGCTCATCATTCTCCAAAAATAAATGTGCAAACAAACAAAGTAATCAAATAAAGACCCCTTACAGCAGGCAAAAATCTCAAAGCTGGGCTTTCAGTTTAACTCTGTATCTCCTGTCTTCTTAGTCTTTTGAGTTCCTAGCTTTTTACTGAGCGCATGCAAACTGCTGTGTTAGACAAAACTGGGGGGGTCAACATCCACCACAACCCATTTTCTCCAAGAGAGAAGGGAGGCAATACCTCAGGATCACAGAATCTGTATGAAGGAAACATAATCCTATGGAGGGGATGAGTCAAGCCGACAGAACTTTCTGGAACCATCAAGTAGTTTTCATGCATGCATTATTAGTGGATTTCAAGATTTTTTCAAAAGAAAAATTTAAAGCAAGGAAGTTAGCATTGCAAATTGCCAAAAGGAAGCTATATTTGATCAAGTGCAGTTGTGAAACAAGATCCTAATTTTCTTTTCACGGACCATCCTGAGAAAGCTAGAGAAATTCAAGTCAAGTTGATCTCAGAGGGGCAAAACTCCACCATAGAGTAACTTTCGCAGGAGAAGGAGAGTGTAAAACATACCTAAACCAATGTAAAGGTGAAGCAAAGGTGGCAATTATTTCAGGAAATTAAAACATTTTTCAGAGGGCTGGAAACACACAGGACATTAACTATAATTGAAATCATTTCTATAATACAATAGAAGCCCACAAAATAAAAATGTATATAAAGAGAAAGCAGAGCTAAAGGAGGGGAAAACAAAGAGCAAAAAAGGTAAATATCACAGAGAACAATGTTGAGATTTGGCCACGCAGAACAAAGAAAAAGTGAAAGACCAGGGACTGATGTTCCACACATAAATTTGCTCAAGAAAAGTAGAGATCCATGACAAGGAGTTGTTCGAAGTAGAAAACTGTCATGCTGTTTCCATATTTTTTTCCATTACCCAGAAATAGCATTACTATAGAATACAACTACCAAGTACAAGTTCTTCCATACAACTATTTTTGGTAAGTGAGATATAAGATATGCAGGATGAATCACCCTTGGACATGCCTTGCTCTCTCCTCGTATTATAACAAGGCTCTAGATATGTGGGTTAGACTAAATGTCTAGCTTACAGATGGCTAGAACTGAGATAAATTCAAACTACTTGGAAAAGAACAAAAATATTGTTCAGTTTTAGGAAACACCCCTAATGTATGTTAAACAAACCTACTATGGAGCACATGTACTAGAATCATGTAACAGCACAATATCTGAAGTTTCATAGAGTGGAAAACAAGACTTAGTTCTCCAAGATCTGACACCATGTATCTTCTACAGAAATACTTAAACTGAGCAACACAAAGCCCTGAAGCATCCTACTGTGAGCTTCCAATAAAGATGTGAATGTAAAGAATGGTGGAGAGTGATATGAGTGTATGAATCATGCTACCAGTATATATTGTATTTCTCCTCTGGAAAAGGGCAATGGGCTTTCATGTGACTGGAGTAGCTGACAGGTACCAGGTCTTGTTGGGCCAAAGGCTCTTGAAAAAATCAGTCAGACAGATACAGACTGCCTCCCTCCTTCCACCTTTGAAGTTCCACCTCTAGTGTTTGTACGTTATTTGTTGTTATGTTCCAGGCTCACCACAGCCACTGACTGACTCAGAATGTCATTAATCACTGTTTAAGAGCATTACAATGGATTTTAACCTGGAGTAAATGGGAAGATCACAAAAGAGAGACTAGATATGATAATATATTTTCCTTCCTGGCCTGCTAGCAATCAGAAATATGTCTCCTCTTGTCCTCTCCACAAGGAGAGGAACAGACAAGAGAGTTATTTCCAGAGAGAGATGAAAGATATGAGTCAGTGACACAATCTTCTCAAGCACAGCTACTGTGCCTTGTGAAGGCAGGAAGAAATTGAGCTGGAACTAGGTATTTACCTTCTCCTTCTGGTCCAACTGCTGCTTTCCATTCCCTGAAGTGAATTACCAATCAGGGACGTGAGAGCTACTCTAAATAAAATAGGGTGTATCACTTCTCTTCCTCTTCTTTGTGCTTTCTACTTGCAAGGAAATCAGGAGTGCCCACCCTGAGCTTCTGAAGATTGCAGAGATATAATATCTTCAACTTTTATCTCTGTTTATCACTGAAGCAATGGGTGAACACTCAAGAGAGGTATTGTGTGATGTTATTCATTTTCATGTTGAATGTTATTTGGTCTTTATCACTTGTCCTTCAGAGAAGGTCCTTTCTTTTTGTGTATTGTTGACAAGATAAACTTCTGACATTAATGACCATATTTTTTGTCTTGTGTCTGTAATGCTCCTTTGGTGAAATTATTTAAGAAGGTTCTTAAGTAATAGAAAGGAGGTGGTTTTTCTTCTACTTATAGCTCTGATCTATTTATTTATTTATTTTATTTTATTCCACAGCTCTGTTCCTTCCTGTTCTTACTTGTTAAATTGCAAAGCCTTCATTCTTTCTTGAGTCCCAGCTGTCTCTAAAAGGCTAATTTGTACTTCACGGACTGAGACTCATCCTTACCCCCACTCATGTTCAGGCTCTTCAGAAGAAAGTGAACTTCCTGTGGTATAAGCCACATGGAAAGGGTTAGAGCCAAACAATATTTATGTAAGCATGTTGTTGCTTTGACAGAGCCATGGGGAGCAAACTGTTAGGGGCCTTTTTGTTTAAAGGCTCACAGGACTTTGTGAAGGAGAACACAGAAATCTGTGGACTCACAATGCTGTGAAGCATTTGGAGCCAAAGCTCAAGGGTGGTCTTTTTTGGAAACTCCACAAAAAAAAGAAAGTTCTCTGTTTCCCCTCATTCTTGCCCCATCTGCACTAAGTCCCTGAATAGCATGTTTTGATCAAATGGACAACAGCAGGGATAAGATCAGGAGTTCAGGCAGGCGTGGGGCTGGGGGAGGGGTACGTGTGCTTACAACACAGGGAGAAAAGGCCAACAGAAATTTTGGCCAAGATCAAACCTCATCAGAGAAAGCTAGAGCTGTGAGAACTGGAGAGGAGGAAAGAATTTGGAATGAAGTCAAGGGAAACAATGTTTAGAGAGTGAATCAGAACTAAAAGCTTAACAGCAAAACTCTGAGGCCTTTGCTGAAACAGGAGGTAAAATTCCTAAAAAGATAAGGAGGAGAGATGAGATGGGCAAGTCTGCCTTTGCATTTTTAAGCTTTATTGGCTGCTTCACTTATGTCTGCCATAGCAAGCTCCCCATCCCAAAAGCTATTTGCATCCGAGAGACAGAAATACTTTTCAGGGAAGAAGAGTTAAAATAGCGGGTTTTTTTAAGAATTGTGGATCACCATTCTCCTTACAAAGAGGTCAGAGTGTTTTCTAGACAAGCTTTCATCCTAATATTTATACGGTTAATTGTTTTATGCCAAGAGTCATTAAAATTTCCCTTAATTTTCTTCTCCTTTTTTTTTTTTCTAATCAACTCTAGTGTTTTTGATCCCCAGCTTATCCCATTATCACTATCTTATTCTAATTATTTTCCTTACTGCCTAAATTACTGTACATGCATTCTTTTTCCCCTCCAGGACTTGGTTTCTTATACTTTGATCTGCTAATTGGCTTTTTAATCATCTCACTTTGTTTTCTTTTCTTTTTGATACTTAAAAAATGAATTATTGACTGTAATGACCTGAAAGGTACCAGTTTGATAACACTGACTCCTGAGACCTGAGAGTCAGTCCCAGATACACTGATTCCAAGACAACTAGTGCAACTGCACAGCCAAGAGACAGAGCATCTCTGCATCTGGGTATGTGATATAGGCTCCTTCTCCACGGTGATTCTTGTTTCACCCTGGAACCTTTGTAATTAAAAATGTCTGCCTACAGACGTTTGGATGGACTGAGACTGTCAGCTCACTGACACCTCCGCACACTCTTTGGTAGCTACTGCCTGGACATACTGACTGAAATACAAAAAGCCACGGAGACACATTTCAGTCGAAGCATGCAGTGAAGCTAAACTCCCTGGTTCCTTTCCAAGTACGGTCCATACTGTTCATTGATCTTCAGATCTTTTATTCTCGTCCTGTTTTTCTAGCTCCCTCAGCCCTCCTTTCAGTTCTGCTTCTTGTCCTTGACAGTGTTTCCTTCTTTTTAATAATTCATGCTAAATTCCACAAAGCTCCAGTTTTCTTATTTTACTGACCCTTTTCATAGACCTCTGCTTTTCCTTTTTACAGTTATGTCTACACATTGTCAAAGCACGTTGGGCCACACTACAAGAGGCTAAAGATCAAACCAGTCACTGAGCAGGGAAGTTTGTGATCTTTTGGGTAACATACATCCACACGTGCCATTCTGCTGTACCAGCACTTCAGACTCTAATAATCTTCACTTGACATTCCTGGATTTGCCTAGTGATGACAGTCTCTGTATATTAAGGCTAGTAAATGTCTCTATTGCAAATCACATTTATGATTTTTTTAATGTCTTGAAGACTGTCAGAGGCAGACATCTGAAGGGTGTGATTTCTTGACAGACTGTTTATATACTAATGTGTAAAATTTCCCTAAAATCTGCTCTGCCATTTCTGTTGCCCGTAGGGTTGAGAAATTCAGTAGTGCCTTATGTTAGTGGTTGTCTAATCATCTTCAATACAAGTTCTTCCCATTGCACTATCATCGTACCATAAAATGGTTCATTGAAGCTTCCTAGAAATAGAAAAGGATTTTAAAAAGTGAAAATCACTGCTGGGTTTCCTTCTGCAAAGGAAAGTTTTAATTTAACAAATTTCAGTCCTTATATTTAAAGTAAAATGTTGCATTTGGTGAATTGTTTTTAAAAGGGAGAAAAATGAAAGTCATACAGAAAAAGGAATTTAAAGAACCATTTTGTGAATATAAAGGTAAAATGTTGCCTTTCCTGCACAGAAGACAGGCAGCCTGGGGAAAGAGAGGAGTGATGTTTATCTTTGTGCTAGGTCAGAACCTTTTGATAAGGATGGTAGTGTAGAAGTGGGCAGATAAACCCATAAAGGAATCCACACTGTTGTTTTGTTACTATCTGTCTAGCAAAGGCTGCTGGTACACCTACCTCTGTGTATCCAGCCAAGCTGTGTCTGAGAAACTAATTAAGCAAAGAGGAAGGATGGGGGTGAGTAGTCTTACCTATAATTAAAAATCCTTGGAATAATTATGCTTAATATTTTATTGTGTTGAAATGCTGCAGAATTTTGACTGATCACTTCAACTTATTTTTGCAGAGAAGGCTTTACTTCCAGTAGGGTTCTACAGGTATCCAGGTATCGCATGCGACCTACCAGACATCCCATAACACATGATTTTCCCCTGATGTGAACTTCCAGAGTCTACGGATAAAAGCAAGGAGATGAAGATGATGAATAGGGAAGTGTTCATTTCAAATCATAGTGAAACGTAACATCAAAAACTTTCATTAAATAGAATCATAGAAATGTCTGGGCTGGAAGGGATCTCCAGAGCTCATCCAGTCCAACCCCCCTGCTGAGAGCAGGGACAGCCTCAACTAGAGCAGGGTGCTCAGAGCCTCATCAAGCCTCACCTTAAATGTTTCCAGGGATGGGGCCTCAACCACCTGTTCAAGTGCTCTACCACCCTCGTGATAAAGAACTTCTTCCTAACATCCAATCTAAATCCATTCTTTTCTAATTTAAAACCATACAACTCTATTTCTGCTATATGGAAACCAAATCCTACTGTTCACACACCTGCACTACACACATAAGACATATAAATTACTATTTAAGCATATTCACAGTACTTCACTTCAAGGTTTTTCCAACCTATGCAACCTTCTCCCTTGGAATATTGGTAGAACAAGGAAAATATGTTTAATGAAACAAGGATGGATGCTAAAACAAACAAACAAAAAATGAGTCTAAGGAAGAGAGCTGACACAGAGAGAATTAGAGATAAGTTGTACTACAAAATGGCTTAGCAATTCCGAGGTGTGCTGAAGCGAGGTTAGTGTCATATACCCAGTCATTTCTGTCCAAAGACATATCAAGTCAGAGCTAGGAAAGAGATAGCATTTATATGTGAGGTTAATCAAAAAGAAATCGTGAAACAAATAATAAACTATATCAAAGCAGATAAAGGGACAACCTTAATCTATAATCAGTGCATTAAAAATAAAGCTTTCGATATTCACAGAGCACTGCATATATATTAGATATTGGATATGTCATCAGATTAACAACACTGTAACAGCAGCTGAATGCAGCACCATGAAAGCAAAAGGATTACAAAAGAAATACGCCTACTTAATGTCTCAACAACCCAATATTTTTATTAAAGCAAATATTTCAATTTCTTTGACTATGAGGTGGTCAATTCTCTTTTCCATTCATTTATACATCTAAGGCAAAACCCCCTTTATTTTGAAATGCATACTTGCTATCAGAAAAGAAATCAGTCAGATTAAGTCTGATTATATTATTTCACTGCTAAAAACTCTGAAGAATGCTTAAGGTGTAAAAGTATCATTATCAATATATATTTATGTCATATGCAGAGCTGAATAAGTACTTCAGTTAAACTTCAGTTAATTTTCCACAGGGTTGTAAAGGTCTCTGAAAGTGATAAGATTTATTATTTCTTAAATGTAATATGGAAAAAAAAAGTAAGGCTGCATTTCTTATACCCCTTAATATACTTTTTTTTTTCCCTCCCATTTTGCCTTGGAAATACTACAAATTAATTGTTTTGGCTGAATAAGTGAATCAGTGAAACAAATCTAATTTCATGTCTGATGCTAAAAGGGTATGTCTGGACCTCCACACCTTCGAACACAGTCTTGTTTTACAAACTGAAAGAGATGCAGCAACACACTTTATCTGAAATGTCAGTGGACTTAAGGCAGGAATAAGTTTTAACCAGTACAGTAAAAAATATGCTATGAAACTGGAGACTGAAAGGTTTTTTTCTGAGTAAAACTACTGTCCTCCAGTATGAAGAAAAATGCTCATCAGAAGAAATAGATGGCATGCTATATCTATCAATCACTCAATCATTTGCTTGATCGATGTCTTTCACTCCTTGAAGAAATGACAATACACAAGACTTAGCTGAAGTGGAACAAATGTTCACTTGCTCATCTTTAATGTAAATGTACCTTATGGATTGTTGAACTTTCCAGAGACTACTGCTGTGTTGATTAATTGCTAATGAATGCTAATGAAGGAGTGAGGTGAATATACACAGTGATGTATTTAAGTGATGATTGATTGGATTTAACACTAGCTGTCAGGAGAGTACTTACCACATGCACAACAAGTCCATAAATATGCACAGAACTGTTAGTTGCCTTCCCGCGTGTCTCTCTGGTCTTTTAAGTCGATCTGTGACAGGGAGAGAACTGCCCCTCTAGACTTTCCCTGCTAAGGTAAATTCATTCCTTAAGAAGGACATCACCTTTCAATGACAGGTTTTAATTAAACATTGATGATCAGTGCGCAGTTGCATGACAAAATGCCACTCGACTAGCTCCTTTTTAAAAAACAAAACTAATTTTTTCTAAAATTTTAATAAAAAAGAAAATGCTTAGAGACCGACAAAAATAGAAAGACACTGTGTTCATTAAAGCTCAAAAATACAGAGGGTACATGAGGATGAACAAAAGAAAGGAATGCCATTTCCAATTTAAGAAGAGCAATACTACGTTTTTCCCTGTATGAGATGGAGGAAAATAAATTGAAGCAACAAACTTTTTCTGGCAAGTGCTATGCAGCTGGTTAAAAGTTTCAGTGGCTAAGAAAAAAACCAGTTACTGACCATATAAAGAAAAGAGAACTTTGTGCCTGGCTCAAGTGCAAGGGAAGAGAGAACAGGAGGTGGAGGGCACAGTGGAACAGACCCCAGAGCCAAGATGGGGGATACACTGTGGAGAGTGTTGCCAGCTCAGAATAAATTGCCCAAGTTGGAAGCGGGAGTTATTTTTGTCATTTGGATGACAAATGTTCAATGTTCAGGTATCAATATCCAAATTTCTATTGTGTTAGGATCTTTTGAAACACCTACCATAGCCACATGTTAGTATCTCCCAAGCACTAGTCTCTGGTGAACCCAGCACTGTGATAATGACCATTCAAAATGACCTTTCAAAATGAAAGTTAAAATCCTTCTTTTCCAAAGAAGTTCTTTTTCAATAATAAATATATCCTCTGGGCAGTCGAACTAAAGCTAATCAAGTTGTTTATTTTATACAGACCACAAGAAGGGAATAGATAGGAGCAGCTATTACTTTGGAAACACTCACGTATTACCACCGCTGTGATTTTCAGCCACCTTTCAAGTCCTTAAGCACTTTCCAGTAGGTATGCAGACTCTCATACAGGTGATTTAAACCTACTAGTAGTTAACAGCTGGCCATTGAAGGTAGTTGTTCTACTTCCAGGAATACAAACTGATATTCTGACATTGGCAGGAGCATATTCAAAAAATTTCTGGTGATTCAGAAAGTTTGATTTGGAGACACCTTTTCTGCTGCTGCTGAAATTTGTTTGTACTCAGTTGAGCTGGCATCTCAATTTAAGAATTTGCCTGTGCCTCCACATGCCAGAGAAGAAGGGAATCGATTTGGTTGTGGTGAATTTCCACCTGGGAAGCTTTGGAGCTATCTACAATTTCTTGCTGTGACTGCACTTCCAGTGAGCTTTGATTTGGCAACAGACTTTGGCAGTGGACTGGCCACTGTACACGGTAGACCCAAATCTTTTTCTGAGTAAAGGGAAGAAGAGCATCAGCTGCCCTTGTATCAGTGCAGAGCGTCTCGTTTAGAAGAGGAAAATACATTTCAGTGGCATTCTTAAAAGAAAATCTGCATAATGGAGATATTCAAATAATTGGTTGTAACCTATTTAGGCAAAATGGACAAATGAGGAAGAGAAAGTCTTTGTATGGCAATATTAGTTTCCAAGTTACTGACATTTCAAAAGCAGATGACTCAGATCAGCTGGAATAAAAGAATTAAAACAAACAACGGCAAATGAAAATTGGAAACTAGTTTTAAAATATCGTCTGGTCACAATCTTGCAACTTGAGAAGAGAGCCACACGGGGCCACACACACACACACACACACACACACAGAAACTCAACCAACTTCATTTAGAAGGAATGTGAAAAACCCAAGAATTAATTACAGATTAATATAAAACAGTTCAGAAGAAAAGGAGGATGTTTGTAGTGATTAATGTAAGTTAGGAACTATGTATAATAGAAAACAGATAAAAGAGACAAAAGAACATAAGCAGTTGTCCAGGGTCAGTTGATAAGATGGTACAAAGGAGAATTTTAAACATATTAGGATCGGAAGAAATGCTCAAAAGCTGTCGGAAGTGGGGAAAATGTCAATACTGAAACACATTGGGGATGATTCTGTCCTGTAGTTACTAAAAGAAGTAGTCATATCATAAGCTGACAGTGAAGAGACTTATGTTCTAACGAAAATATGGAAACATGAAAATACTCAACAGCAGCTATTAAAGGTTGATTTTTCAACAGTGACAAACTCAGTCCATTTGCATACTGGGGTTTAGATAAGATAGTCTAGGAGTTGTCCGAATCATTCAGCATGTTTTTCAATATATTTAGAGTACAAGAAAGACCCCCAGGAATGGAAGAAAGTTGCTGGGCTAAAAGAAAAAATTGAGAGAATACAAAGAGACAGATAACTATGGTTTCTTAGTCTGATGTCAGTTCCAAACAAAAATGACACATGTTCACATATGATACAACTTGGTTAATAAAGTATATTACTAGAACCACTCAGTATGGATTAAAACCCCTACAATCTTACCTAAGCCATCTGCTGTTTTAAAATTAGATTACCTGACTGCTCTATACACAACACATGCACTCAGGTTTATAGTGCATTTGTCTTTTTATTGTTACTGTAGAAATTTTCAGTTAAGAACAAAGGAAAAAACCTAAAAGTTGTCACTGTTTAGGTGGCTTAAAATTTTGCTAGCTGATACATCTCAAAAGGCAGTTAGGAATGGGGAGTTTTAGAAAAGGTAATATTTCTAAAGAAATAAACGTCTTCCTTTACAGTTCCATTTTATTCATGCATCAGAAAAAGTTTCTGGCATATTCCTGAAGAAATCCACATTGGCAGAAAGGAAAGTTGAACTTTTCATTTGGTTTTTGAAAAGCTGACCTGAGAATGGTACCTGCTGAGCTCCTAAAGAACGTCTGTAGTCCTAGCACACTTTCTTTTTCTCAGTCATGCCTTCTCATTCATTTTGCTCTGTTGCTACACAAGGATTTTGTAAGACCTCTTACCACTGTCTCTTTTATTATCCAGGCAAACAAACACATAATACAGCTTCTCTCAAACACTGTGGCTACCCAAATCACTGTGTAAAAACCTCTCATGATTACTGGAGGCCACTGTGTCTTATGAAGAATTAAATCAAGTGACAGATGGTTTTTAGACCTTCTTTAGAATGTTTTGGTTGTTTTTGCTGGTTTTTTTTCAGTGGCTGAACAGAACATCTATGAAATAGAAAGTCTGTTTAATGGGACACTTCCACTGAAGAGATGTGTTGGGAAAGAAGTAGAAATTTTTCTGGATTTGAAATTTTCAGGTTATTTAATGAACCTGGATCGAAGGTCCAGATTTGAAAAAGCACACACAGCTTCTCTGTTTGGGGAGAGATTTTCAGACAATCTTAGCTGTCATTGTAGCATTTTTGTGAGCTGAGGAGATTTTCAGAGGTGCCGCCTGCAGATTTTCCAACAGGAGCTGCCTAATACCAACTTGCTGTGAGAATATTGCTTTAAATCTGAAGCATGTGATGGAATATCCTTTTTCAACAGGAGACCACGTTAGTCTTTACACTCATGCACACAGAGATTAATTCCAATATGTCAAGGAAATAATTTTTATTACCTTTCCTCTTGTTTTTCTTAGTCTCCCAACCTGCATGATCACTACCCATCGCAGACCCTTCAGAGTGCACCGTTCATGTGTGCTGTGTTAGCCCGTGGTTCAGTGTAGTTGTATTTAAAATGAACTGTAGGAAATCAAGAATTTGTTCTAAGCATAATGTGTTATGGATTTGTGGTAGACCTATGTGTCTCACTGTTTCACTGATAACCACTAGAAAGTTGCCTGGCTGCTCTGTCTAGGGTCTTTGTCCATGTCTGGATCTTCATGCTGTTAAGTTCTCTGGGTTTGAACATCTCTGTGGTGCTGCATACCTCTTAGCTTCTCTGGCACATCTCCAGGAGACAAGCACCGTGTTTGAAGGTAACAAGACACAGTCCTGAATAATCCTTCAAAAGAGCAATCAGGAATGGGAAGAATGAGTCCACCCCTCACAGTGTCTTCAGAGAAGGCTGTATAGAAAGGAACAAATGAACATCTAAATTTATGTGTTTCCATTAAAAAACCATTTTTTCCATTAAAAATAAAGTTTCCATTCCAAAAATAAACAACAACAAAAAAAACCTTAGGATTAATTATGTCAAATTCTACAGCAATGACTGCATCAGCAAGGCATGTTTTTTGAACTCATCACTCAGGTGAGATAGCAGCATTATTTCTGAGCTGACGGACAACTTGATGCATGACTGGATCTTCCCTGGCCTCTGTGACACTCTGGTTCAGCAGAGACTGGGTGTAAATGTCCAAGAGGAAGCATGGCCCTCACAAACCCACATGGCAGCATTTCCCAGCATTGGGCACTATGCACATTGTTTTATTGCAGCAATCATTTAAGGCTGCTGAA
Organism: Ceryle rudis; assembly: GCA_033439905.1. NCBI lineage: Eukaryota > Metazoa > Chordata > Aves > Coraciiformes > Cerylidae > Ceryle > Ceryle rudis. Next base: position 60,466 of record JAAGNO010017155.1, read on the forward strand.
GCAGTAGTTGAGGAGTGGCAATTGCTGAAATGGTGTAGCACGTTGCCCAGCGACTACAGTGGGCTCCCCATCAACTCCCTGAACACCAAGACTTCTTGGAGGAGGGAAATGGGAAATAAAAATATATGTGCTACTTCTGACTCCACGTACAAGCTTCTTCCATGAAATCATTAACAGAAAACTAAGACACTAGTAATCACCCAAGGAGGTTTCAACACAGGGCACGGGCAAACATGCAGAACATTTACAGTCTTACAGCCTGCTGTGACATTATCTGATTTGTGTTACAGGAGGAGAGACAACAGTTTGCAATCTTTGGGTCAGTTAATAAAGATTTTTCCTCATAGAGAACTAACTATAGCAGATCTCTACTGATTGCCCTTGATTTTGTCTGATGAGGATTTTGGTTTTACAACCCTGATGCCAGATTACACAACTCTGTTGCTAATACTGCAGGTGAGAACTGTTCTTTTCCTAATAATGATCACACAGAAGAAATCAAGACGATTTAAAATGTTAAAAATGTTAACCAAGTATATTACATTCAGTTCTTTTTTTTTTTTTTAAATGGTTCCCCATCCATTAAAATTAAAATTAAAATAGACTTTGTCATTAACTTAAATGAAAACTGATCTCCAATTAAAATTAAAATTGAAGGGCAGACTCAGCCACATTCCAGTAATGTCTTTAATAGTGTTCATCTAATATTTATGTTAGTGCTTCTTTGCTTAGTTTTAAAGTTTGTTTTGGTTTAAAGACATGTTTCAAGTGGGTGAATCATGCCCCACCAACCTCAGGGCTACCTAAAATCCACTCATTCTCTAAAGGACCCTGGTTTGGTTCAACTCAGCTATTGATGTGCTACATCAGAAACACACTCAATTTTCAGAACTTGTACGAAACGTTGAGATTAATTTCTTTTTCTTCCTAAATTTTTTATTTCAATGGGATATTAGACCATAGCTAGGACTCCTGTAGTCTTCTGGCAATACAAGTTAGAAAAAAAGCCGTTTCTTCTTGTGCTCGACCCTTCCCTCAGTGTCAGACAGTGCACCCTGAGACCTTGTCCATTCCTTTTAACTGTATTCCCGATCCCCTCATCCCACCCACTTTGTACATTTGTGAAGTTTTTTAGGCTGGACATTTCAGCATGAGGTCACACAGTTTTCCCCTCTTACAGTGAGCATGATCTACTAAGTTTTTAAAGTGAATTTTTAGGAATATAGATGAATCTGAGTGTCTGAGTTCTGAGGACCTTTTGGATTTAGGGATAAGTCTAGATCTCCAAAAAAAATATTCTATGATAATCTTATGAACTTTCCATCACCACAGATTACATTTTTCCTGCTTTTCTGAAGTACAACAGCAATCCAACACAGTTCTCATGTTTCTTGTTAGAGAATAGACAAATGCAACTGCTTCAAAAATTTATTTCAAGTCTTCCTTTAACAGAAAAAGAAATCTCAAAATCACAAACCTTTTCTAGAAAAGCCATTCTTCTGATGCTCCTTACAGAGACTCTCATCTTATTAATATTTAATCTTGTGCTTAAAGTTAATCATATGATTAGTTCCGTATCATTTAGAGCAACTAACTTATACTGCAGAGCACAGAATAGTTTGCAGCATTCATTCTAGACTTAGAAAATGGAAAAGTAAATGAAAATGAAGACAAAAAACCTATGTGCATCATTCTTCTCCCCCCACCCCTCCCCTCCCGCGGCTCAAAACCTGAGATTTCTGTTCTGTTCCATTTGCTCCCTAACTTATTTCCCATTATTTTAAAAACAAAATGTGTCAGGTGAGTCACAAGTGGGTGGCATACTACGCTTCAGTAGCTTATTCACCCCTGATCATGTGAGCCAAGCTTACAATGGAAATATCTGTTAAATTGTGAGAACATTTTGTCTCATCCAGAGAACAGCATGTCTCCTATTAAGGCTTGTTATCCAAAATCAGAGCAGCAAAGAGAAGGCACCAGCAACAGTACTTGCAAGCGAGTGAGGTTAGTGAGATAAAAAAATGTCAACAGCTCTTCATGAAAACAATAATCTAAGATGCATTCAGACCATATTTAATATAAGGATATGACAGCCAGCAATGTTTCACCAAAGGCAACTCTTGCCTCACCAACCTAGTGGATTTCTATAATGGAGTGACTACATCAGTGAACAAGGGAAGAACTATGGATGTTATCTCTCTGGACTTCTGTAAAGCCTTTCACATGGTCTCCCACGATATGCTTTGCTCTAAATTGGAGAAATATGGATTTGATGGGTGCACGGCTCAGCAGCTGAGGAATTGGTTGGATGATGAACTAAGAACCCAGGACAGATGGTCACATCCAGAGGGTAGTGGTCAACTTGTGAACCTCATGAGGTTCAACAAGGCCAAGTGCCTCGCAAGGGAGATGAAGAGATTGAGAGGAGACCCTGTGGAGAAGGAGTTGGGGTACTGGTGGATGAAAAGCTGGACATGAGCCAGCAATGTGCACTTGCAGCTCAGAAGGTCAACCATATCCTGAGCTGCATCAAGAGAAGCATGGCCAGCAGGTCAAGGGAGGCCACTCTCCCTCTCTACTCTGTTCTGGTGAGACCCCACCTGGAGTGCTGTGTTCAGATATGGAGTACTCAGACATGAACCTGCGTGAGCAGGGCCAGAGGAGGGCCAGAAAAAAGGATCAGAGGGATGAGGAAAGGATAAGAGAGTTGGGATTGTTCAGCCTGGAGCAGAGAAGGCTCTTATTGCAGCCTTTCAGTACTCAAAGGGGGCCCGTAAGAAAGACGGGCAGAGACTTTTTAGCAGTGCCTGTTGTGACAGGACAAAGCATAATGGTTTTGAACTAAAAAAGGGAAGATTCAGATTAGATACAATGAACAATTTTTTTGCCTTGAGGGTGGTAAAACACAAGCACAGGTTGCCCAGAGATACTGTAGATGCCCCATCCCTGGAAACATTTAAGGTCAGGTTGGACAGAGCTGTGAGTAATCTGATCTAGTTGAAGTTGTCGCTGCTTGCTTCAGGGGGGTTGGACTAGATGACCTTTAAAGGTCCCTTCCAACCCAAACTATTCTATGATTCTATGGTTCTATGATTCTATGAACAGGCACTCTTTCATCACGTTGTAAGATTGCATTGTAAAAGGACTATCTGTATTAAATAAAAATAAACTTCCCAAATATACTAAAAGGGAACTGCCTAGATTTTCTGAGGTTGATAGTTCCTGTCATCATACATTTTTCTGGCTTGTTAAAGTCAATCTTTCTGTCCTACTTCTCGCCTACCGTGTCTCTGCTTCTGTTTCAAGCCTCACTGACTGCAGCATCAGTGACAAGCTACATTTCTTGTCCTGTAGCTCCACCCCATTTTTCACTCTTTGGGTTTAAAACACATTGGCAAGACAGGATAATACCCATCCCTACAGTTCCCTAGCCTGGTTCATTATATGACATAGACAGGATAGGTAGGTGTGCAAATGGTACTCTGCTATTAGATTAATTTACACCATTGTTCACCTCATACATTTGTAATTTCTGTTCCACACAGATGGTCTTTCTAGATCTGTTATTAAGTCAGTTACAATAGGGGAAGCATTATTTGAAGGTATTTTGAATCCTTACCGTACTGAATTATTATAAATAATGCTATATACTTGAAAATATATATATCCTTCCCATAACTAAAGACACAGAGGAGGCAGCTTTCTCTTTTACCAGTTATACCTACCCTGGATCAGGTATTCAATGTGTTTCTAACTCTGTTCTTTTGGTCTTCATTTCCTTAATCAAAACCAGCTCTTTTCTCCAAAGAAGAGCCGAAGAAAGAAATATTGGTTTATTAATCTCTTCTGAAGCTGATGCATTCTTGAGCTGAGCACTGTCTGAACTCAGAATGATTTACATTCTTGTTTATTCCAAAAAGGCTTTATGTTTTCCCATCATTTCCCTACTGGCAGTCCAAAAGAGTTTCAGAGTGGTAAAACTTTCATCTACCAAGTAGGTGAAGTTAAGTAGATTCCTATTCTGTTTTCCAGATTAGACTCATTCTTTTCACAGCTCTTTGTTTCTGATGAATTTGAAAAACAAAGGAAAGAACTCAACAATAAATGAGCTGCATTACAGGTTTGGGGTTTTTTTTTAATATTTTCATTTTTTTCTTTGACACTGAACGTAAATCCATTCATAAGAAGATGCAGGACCAAATTTTGAGATCTTGTATGATTGTGTAAGAACATCAAATGAAGAAAGCTCATCAAATTTAGCAGTTCAGTACAGTAAGGCACCTTGGCTTAAAATCTATACACAAGATGCTAGCATGGCATTTCTGCAGCCAGCACCTTTTAATTCTTGGTAAACAAATATCTTACTAGCACCAGATATTGCACTGCATACTATAAAATAATTAGAATATAAAAGACACTTTTGTGTGCTGATGCTTCTGCAGTAGTTAATCTTCTGATAAGTTTTCCTGGAAGTCAGGGTGGCTGGTTGCCGGCCAGGGCTGCTACCCTGGCTGCTGTTTGATTGTGTGTGTTTGTTTTGCCCTGCTGTGTCCCTGCATCGCTCTGGCTTAGCAGGAGTTTTGAATCCAAGGTAACACAGGTGAAACCCAGGGAGGGATCCATCTCTGATGCATCATTCACTGGTATTCTTGTCTGAATGTGAAGCTTTGATTTCTGTGAGACAGAAGAGGATGCATCGTCATGCATGGGAGGACCATGTGCCTACAGCCAGACAGCTGATCAGGACATGAACATCGCATATCGAAGGCTTATGTGGAATTTTAAATAGCTGAATGAAGTTAGTTAAATTTATTTAACAGAGAGTAGTAGTTGCCTCTCTAGCTTTCCCTCTGCTTCCCACAACTGTGAATTTAAAGGAAATTAGTGAGGAGCTATATGGCCTAATCCAGCATAGTCAATAAAACAAAGCTGCCAGCCTTCAATTTACTGGCAAATCCTCTTTGACCCTCTTGAGGTAACGAGAGACACAAGAGGTCTTTAATTATATTAGTGCAATGGTACATTTCTTACTCCTGTTTTCTTTCAGCCCATTGCCCAAGTTACAAAAAATGAGCTTTAATTTCCTGTTCTTAAATATGCCTTTTACTCATTTTATCCCAGATCAGAATAATTACACCCAGTAAGTCAGAAGCCTCCCACCTGCTCACCCACTCTGATGCAAAGGGGGAGCAATGTGCCTCGCATCACTGCAGGAGAACCACAGCAGACTGACAACACTGTTTGGGAAACCTCACCACACCAGGCAGGGAGGGCAGGCAGCAAGTGCCTGATGGCCTTCCTCTGTGCCCGGACAATTGCAAAAGGTGAAGAAGGACAGGGAAATCAAGTTCACTCCTCAGCTCCCCTATGGGAGGAGGAGGTGTTTGTTTTCCTTCTCTTGTTCTTCTTTAGGAATATTTCTACCCACAGCATGAGGCAAGGGGAGAGGGAAAGGAATACCCTCCAGCAATGCCTGGTGTTTCCCAGTGAAGGACACTATCTTCCCCATGGCCAGCAAGGCCAGCTGAGTGAGTTCCCATGCTGGCTTGGGTGAGACTTCAGTGCTTCTGGTAGAAAAACACATCAGGGATGATTTAAAAATTACCCAGAAGTTTAGATTATAGATTCCAGTATGGGGCAGTAAAAATAGGGGTGTATTCAGTTAATAGCACAGGTGGTGTTTCTATCCACTGGTAGATGTTTGGGGGTCAAATTTTCTCCTCAGTTCCTGAGAGATTTATGAGTTGTGGTGCAGACTTTCTCCCAAGTACATGAAGGATTCATGTTCACTAACAAATAGCTTGGAAAAAGTGTGGGCTAAGCTGTCACAACTTCCAGGACATGAAAAGCTCGGCCCAGTGACAATGCCCATTACTGGCATGTTTTCTGGTTAAATCAACCTTGGGGCAGCTAGAGTTGTAAAACGGACAATAAACTTTTTATGGCATGTCATAAATAAGAATGCTCAGGCTGACTGCTTGATTGAAATGGAGACTTCTTCATACCTCATATCTCGTGATCTATTGGCTCCTGCACTCCTTCTTTTACAGCTACATCATCTGTATATTTCTCCTCTGCTTAGGAAGGAAAGCTTATCAAAGGAAGCAAGCTTTCTAAATGTTATTAGTATGCTTAATGTCTGGAGGTTTCTACTCTCAAACGTTGCATATGCATCATTTATTATTCTGTCTTTCAGGTGGGTTTGTAACACGTGATGTGCTAGGAACACAGTAGATGTTACCAAAAAGTAGAGTAATTCAAAGCCGTGAATTTGCTTCCTCCTTTCTTATTCTTTCAGTTCCCTTTCTGGAAATATTCAATGAATGATTTTTCATTCATGTGCACGCCCTTAGATCTAGGCAGTTATTTACAGCCACATCTGTGGCACTCATCACTGGTATTTCAGCAGCCCTGAGAGGAACGAATGCATTCATCCCTCTGCTGAGCAACAGACAACCTTTAGCAATGGGGAGATTTAGGTGCTTTGCCCTTAGTCACAACCAATCACCCTGTGACAGAAACTACTCCAGCAGCTCCAGTCCATGCAAGGTCTCAGAGGACTTTGGGATTGGTCCTGAGAATGGAAGAAACACAGGGTGTGGACCAGGAAGAGTAAGCTGAGACCAGTGCTATTGAGCCCAGGTCAGCTGAGGGCAAGGAGCTCAGTTCAGCATGCTCCAGACCCCATGACAGTTTTCCAGGTTTCTGCCAGATCTCAGAGTGTGCCTAAAGAAAGCTGGGTGGGCATCAGAAAACCAGTGAACCCCCCATTCCAGCTCTTGCAGACTAAAGCAGGTAACATGTCTCCTGGTGGTGGTGGATGTAGGACACTAGCCAGACCCTGAAAGCTACACGGGGTAGGGAAGTTGTGCTCTTGCCCCTAGTGTGAGCAACAGCCAGGAGAAGGTAGCTGCCTTTTTGAAATACATGGGTTGAATAAAGTATGTAACTTAACATTATGCACCTTCTGTTCTGGACTCATGACTATGGTCAGGAATGCTTGTGTGCCTGCACATGACTATGTACCCAAAACACTTCAACAGCACCAAACAGATTTTGCATTTTATTGTAAGATTCCCCATGTCGCTGACAACTTGTACGCCAAATTGCAGCCTGGAGTGACGTTTAATGACCACATTTATAAACTGTTAAACACAAGGATTTCTACTGGAAACACTGACACAGAACAAACTCAAGCATCACTTGTGAGTTCTGCCCTAATTACGACAGGGCTGTATAAATCACAGCTTCCTGCATGTCACCACTTAAGGCCCAGGTGAGAGTGAGAGTCCAGGACAGGTCAATGTGTGGGGACAATGGGAAGGAGAGTGACAGTGCACATCTGAGCTCCCGTGGTTCCAGTTGTAGTTATTATTAATGTGAGAAAGCCAGAATGATGGAAGGTGGCCCAAGTTCCAGTAGAATTTATAGCTTTTAGTGCCCATGTCCCTCAGCCTTGACCAGCTGTTACACACCTGGAAGTGGAATACTGGAATATTCTCCTTCAATTTATCTTTCTTGTTCCTTATGGGACTAATGACAGACAGAGTAATAGGTAATGTAATTATAGACACCTACTTGCAGGAATTCAGTTTTATGCAGAAACACTGCACTCTGCTCCCAAAAAGCTTTCCAGGCAATTCAAAGTCTTAATGTTACATTATACCAGTAGTAGAGTTTTGCTCTTTTAGGAGCAGCATTTGGAGTTTTCTTTTTTTTTTTTTTTTTTCTGATGACAGGCTAACGAAAGTGAAAGTAATTCATATTCCAAAAGTAATTCATATTCCAAAAGTAATTCATAACTCAAAACCCGTTAAAGCATGTGAAAAATATTACTCACAGTGTTTTCCTGAGTGCAGGGTATGTTGTGTCCCCTATGGATCACTTCACATTCGCAGTTTTAAGGCACTTCCAAGGATGACCTGAAACAGTCACCCAAATGATTACAAATACCTATATAATTTTGTGCCACATAGAATGAGAACCATAGTTCAGCTTGGAAGGGACATTTAAAGGCCATCTAGTTCAACCCCCCCACAATGAGCAGGGATAGCTTATACTAGATGAGGTTGTTCAGAGACCCATCCTACCTGACCTTAAATGTTTCTGACATTAGAGCATCTACAGCCTCTCTGGGCAACCTGTGCCAGTGTCTCACCATCCTCATGGCAAAAAATTTCATTATATCTAATCTGAATCTGCCCTTTTTTAGTTTAAATCCATTACCTATTGTCTTATTACAACAGACTCTGCTAAAAAGTCTCTGCCCATCTTTCTTCCAGGCTCCCTTTAAATGCTGAAAGGCGTCTATAAGGTCTCCCCTGAGCCTTCTCTTCCTCGGGATGAACAACCCCAACTGTCTCAGCCTTTCCTTATGGGAGAGGTGTTCCATCCCCCTGATCATTTTTGTGGCACTCCTCTAGACCTGCTCACACAGGTCCATGTCATTCTGTGCTGAGTACTCCAGAGCTGGACACAGTAAAGCAGGTAGGGTCTCACCAGAGTGAAGTAGAAGTGGAGTGGAGGGGAAGAAGGACCTCCCTTAACCTGCTGGCCACGCTTCTTTTGATGCAGTCACTCCATCATAGAAGGATATAAAGTTGGTCAGGTAACACCATTTAATGAAAGTCATACTTACAATAATGAAAGCCACAAGCAGATTAAAATATAAAAAAATAATCCCCTCTTTTGTCTTTCTCCCCGTCACAGCATCTATCAACAGCAGGTTAATATAACATTCAAACAAATTCAAAATTACTCAGTTAAACTTATAGTCTGACCTTTGGAAAAAAATCTGATTCTGCTCACATCAAATACAAGATTTTCATTGACTTCAGCGGGACGAGATTCTTTTCCTAATTTCTTTCCCAGTTACGAAATCCATTTTTCTTGTTTGCATACTCTAGCTGGTGCAAGGACAAAATGTATTACATTTATTCATCGAAATACAGATATCCAACCTGTTCTGAATGAAGGTGAGGGGAGAAAGAGTTCTGTCGTATGCAGCAGAGCAAGAAAATGTTCCTAAAGAGAAGCATCTTTCTGACTCAACAGCATCAAACTTCAGTGATCTCTAGAAAAGTAATAAGAGGATCTTTCTGAGAGCAGAAATGTATGAGTAAAATATGTGATAGACACAGAACTGTCATCGCTCCCCAGTATGACTTCACTTGATATGTGAGGTACCCATGTAATAACAGTAGTACATCAAACCTTTCCATGCTGTATATTTGGTTTTGGATGAGAATCATGCTTTCCCTTTCTCCCGTCCCCCGTGATATACTGTAGCATCTCTAAATCTGCTTACAATTACTTCTCTAGTTCGGTAAAACCAGAAGATTTTAAAACGAATTTAATACAAATGAAAAAAAAAAAAAAAAAAGGTTTTTTGCCTGTATTTTGAGGAATTGCTAGCTGTTTGTTAAAGCCTTTTCATGCCTTGTCTGAGATCTTGAAATAATTTATTTAATAAGAAGATGGCAATGACTCACAGCTTCTCTAATAGAGTTGTTTTCATTTATGTTGTATGCAGAAACAGCTCAGTTAATAAAGAACATATATAAATAAAGTAGCTCCAGAAAGGAATGCTGATTTGTATAAGAAAACCCCGGACAATTAGGAACTAATGTCTGTAAAATATTCTGTTGCCACAAGACACACACAAACTGATTGAAGACAGACACTTCTATGAGAGCTTTGTTGAGGCCAGCTTTATAAATAGATGCTCAATAATAGTAGGCCAGATGTTCAAAATAAATTGTCGAGCAAGGTTCCTTGTAACCAAGCTGAGGAAAGCCATCAAAGCAATTGTTTCACAACTTCAGATCACATTCTGAGCCTGTTAGCCTATTGTCAAATGACTCTCTTAGAGATGATGAAGTGCTCTCTCCTCTCAGAAAAGCCAATGCCACTTTTGGAAGAGTGACTAAAATAAAAAATGGAACTGAGCTTCATTATGGAGCTGAATGTAGATGGGGCATTTTGAACCAAACCATAGTGCTTCTCTAGAGATGTAACTCTTGAGAGTGTTCTTGCTGTTATTGGTGGGCTGACAGATCACATATGTTCTGCATAATACACCGGTCAGCACATACGATACTACGTCTGCCAGCTTACTCACGTGGGTACATGTTGAGGTGTCACAATAGCAACACTTTCCAACAGGAAAAAAAAATTAATATTTTTTTTTCTCCATAAATATAGACATCTGGAAGTCAAGTGCCTGGCCTAAACATCAGGTTCCTAGTGTAGTCACCAGAGAAACAGCTGCCTGCAAAGGGTGACTTATCTTCTCCTAAGTTAAGCATGAGCCACTATCTGATGGTGCTTATAACTCTCTATTGTCTATAGAAATGAGATACTTTCTATGACAGTTATGTGACATGAACCCAAAAGCTGAAACTCTTGAGGTACATCTGCTGATATAATTTCCTTTAAGGAACACTACAAAAGCACCAAAGGGAATTTGTATTTGAAAAGTGAAGACCTCTTAGAGCACACATATTTTAAACAGACAAAAATCCAGATGTGCTGGGTAAAACTGAATTAAAACAAATGGATTTGGAACCAACTCTCTCAGCCCTGCCCCTCATTCCTTGCATGACAACTCTTTTCCTCCAGAGTTTCCCTTTATCCAGCATTTTTTTATGTGAGTTTTCAAGATACAAAAAATTCTAGAAAATCTTCTATGGGTCTTTTTGGAATAGCCTGTTTCTTTCCATCACCTTTGAAAACTGCCAGCATGTTAGCTCCCTGGTCTTCAGAGAATTTTCCCAGTCTGAGATAATTTGTCTATCTCATGATGCATTTCAAAATATTCCTTCTTGGGCAGCATTTAGTTGCTCTACGGGAAGGAAAAGTCTCCTCCTTGCTCTAGAGGTCCCATCTAACCCAGAGTGAAGGAGCCAAGAACGATAAACCAGTAGTCTTCTTCCCTGGTTTCCTACTTTTCCATCGAACACATACATACCAGGAGTTAGGTTAGACAAAACAAACCCACATTTGATTTGTACAAGCAGAACAATAGTACTGCAACTCTGGAATTGTATATTGAACTAAACAAGCTTCCTATGGGAAAACTGTATTGTGTGTTTGCATGTCTAGTAATTTTCTTCCAACCCGGTAACAAATTCCACAGGCTAACTCTGCAGCATGTAGGGAAATGTATTTCATTTATTTGCTTTAAATCTGCTGCTTGGCTATTTCGTTTGATGCTCTCTGAAAAGAATAAAAATACTGTGGGAAATACTGAATAAACATTCTTCATTCATCATCACCACATTACTCGAAATTTTATGTATCTCAGTCATATCCCTGTTAATTCATCTCTTTCCCAAACAAGGTCTTTGTGGTCTGCAAAATCAAAGACATGAGAAGTGAAAAGAATTAGCACAAGCCCATGAATTTCACTTATTGCTAAAAGGCAATCATGCAGCAAAGGAAAGGCAGAATTCTCACTTAATGTTATCCATAGTTATAGAAGTCTGGGGACTTTATGTTTTCTCCAAGTGGCTTAGAACATAATTTTAAAACCTCCTCCAAAGGCGAGCAAGAAAAGTTTTGCATAACACTGTTAGTAATAAAGAAATAAATAAGCGTGACATACTGCCGCTGACTAAATGCCATTGTTCTTTTTCAGCATTATCCTTGCTGCCATATGTTTAGAGTCACTGGGATTGCAACGTTGTGAATACCAGCCGTACAAGCTATCAATTAACTGCTTCTGAATGCCTCTATATTCTTACTGTACATCACTGTGGATCCTCTAACCTTTGTAAGATGTTTTCTTCAGTGTTTTTTTGAGCAATATTTTGATGCTCCTAATAACTTGAAGTCTAACCATTACAGTGGTTACAGAAAATATTCACCTTAAACCCTGCTGCATTAGGCTTTGCACAGATCCAGGTACGGATAGAGAATGGCTCCCAACCACATATAATTTAAAAACTAAGACAAAATATTTCAAAAAAAAGTGGATTCTTCTCAATAGTTTCAGATATCTCAGCTGCAGATACTGGCATCTGAGCTACTGAGTCCCAGCTTCCTTTAGAGCCAATGAAGGGAAACAAGCACTTTTACGTATCAACACGTCAGATCTAACCTGGTAATGCCTTGTTTCTTCTGTAGCTAAAGATGTCTGCCTCTGGTCAGGTACAACCCATACAAAGAGACACAATGATCAGCAAGATGGAGATGGCCTCAGTATCGTGGTAGCCAAATAGGTGATAGAGTAAAGAAAACAAGCCACCTTAAAGTGGCTCTGTGGGTACTTTTGGGAGCTGTTCATTATCATGAGGAGTCAAAGAAAGGTCAGGGAAAATGTCAGTGTACTCGAAATAGGATGATCTGTATGAGAAATAGGATGATCTATATGAGAGTCTCAGATATCTGGGTCGGCAGGGAATGTTAGAAGTAGAGAAGTTAGAAGGAAAGACTCTGCAAGAATAAAGTATGACATGAAGCGGGTAACTATAGACAACAGAAGATCACATCCATTTAAGAGCAGATTGGCAATATTGTGCCAACGAAAAGCAATTGTGAAAAGCTTGAGAAACAAGTTTACAAGGAAGAGAGGTTAAGAGGTTTGTTTTACCTCTGGCTTGGCCTGATTTTTAATTTTAAGAGATATGAAAAGGTTTTAATTTGGACATAAGGAAATATATTTGGAGTAAAGACATGTATGAAAGATGTACCATTTCAACACAGACACACTTTTTTGTCTTGTGTTCACAGCTGAGACATAGCAGAATGTGAGAAGAATCAAATAAAAACCATTATAAAAAGTACAGTCTTACTGAGCACCATTGTCCTCTCCCAAGAAATCAGGGAGAAGAACGAGAAAATCTTCCAGAAGACTTTCTGAACAAGCAGTTAGGAAGGCAGGAAGAAAATGGAAAGAATCAAAACCTCACTGGAGCCAAAAAAAAAAAAAAGATGAGTTTTCCAAACATATGTGCTCATTTGTGTTCAACTCCAAGGCAGCCAGATTGGCTGGGAGAAGAAGGGAAACTCCACACTGAGCTGGAGTTCGGTGAGGAACAGAGAGAGTTAGGGCAGGGGCTGGAAGGGCAGGTTGGTGTGAGCTGAGCAAGAGTAAATCTGTTTGTATGGTGATGGAAAGAGAGACAGAGCATACTGAGAAGCTAAGGAGAAGACTAAGGAAGGGCATGGGATGATATGGGATTACTAGAACAACTGAGGTGTAAGAGGAAGAGGCATAGAGCAACTGCCTGCATTATGACAGACAAGGGGAAAAGGAAAGGAAAGGTCAAGGTATAGGGTTTGGTTTTTTAAATTTATGTGTACATTAAATATATATATTTTTTTTTCCTTGGGAGAAATGGAGAATTGCAATATAGGCAGAAAAAGATAAAAGCAGGAATGGGGAGTGGTTAGAAGAGTGAGTGACAGGTGGTGAAAAGGCAGCTGCTATTACAGGTGTAGGCACAGTGGAAATAGTAATTTATCTCTGAAAGTGACAGAGATTGTCTGAGGTGAGATCTAGAACAAAGTAAGCAACATTGCTTTACTAGCCATTTTTAAAGGTCATCTTGTAATTTTTGCCATGATACTTCGAGACTGAAGAAATGCATTTATAATTTGATGATTCAAAAGGACACTAAAAGGGCGACTCTAATTTACAGTTCATTGGAGCACCAAAGGAAACAACAGCAAATCTGTATTATTATTTTTTAAAGTGGCAAAATTATGGTCTCAGAACTTCCATTAACTGAGTTTTAGTCTAGACTGGTAGCTTGATTTTCCTGATTATAGCTTTTTAGAGAGTCAGGGCTAAAATCTAAACAGACGCAGCACTTATTTCCATGATTGAAAAAAAGTAAATCCAGCACTTATAAAAATGCTTATGTACTTTAATAATATTTTTTTTTTTTTATTTTAAAAGCTCTTCCAGAAAAATCTCTAAATCCTGGCCTCTCATAAATGCAGAAGTTTCTGGCATTTCACTTCAGTAAAGTGTTAAAAAGCAGAGCTATACAGGTCAGTTTAATGCATAACTGCAAAGTATTTCACTCTATGCAATACTGGTTAGAGTGGTTAAAGCATACTGGGATTTTTTTTTTTTTTATTAAATTGACTTTTGTCACTAAGAAAGACAAAATCAAACCAAAACTATTTTAAGAGTGCTGGTTTCAGCATAACCATCTTGGGTCCCAGCTGGCAAAAGGCTCTTTGGAAACAGGTTGAGCCACTCACTCTACAAGAAAAGCAGATTTAAGTCCCTCTTCTGTCTGATTTAGAGGGGTAATTCTGGGTGACTAATGGATGCTTTTGGCTGAGTACCCTCCAGCAGTTCCTGAAAGGCTTGGCTGGTTTTATTCAAGCTAAGAACATTTCTTTTCTGAATTTCAAAATGTTCAAAATGACTTGATAATAACTAGCTACTAACTGTTAGATCATATACAGAAGACTCAGGCTTATTTGTTTTTTCATTTACAGGTAAGACCCTAGAATTTTTTTTTTCTTACCTTCTAAAGATGAAAAACCTGTTGCCTTTTCATACAAAGCTTCAGGAGTTAGGTAGATTCCATAATTAGAAAGAAAATGGAAACACACACATAATTAATTCAGAACCATTCTTAAAAAAAAAAGAAAAAAAAAGAGAAGTACAAATCTCACAATCTAAAGAAAATCTTTTTCCTTTCAAAAAAGTATGCGCACAGCTTCCATTCTGGTTAGCAACTTTAGACAGCTGGAGCCCACAGCAAAGAAAAAATACATTCCTATAATTGTATAAACTGGAGCAGAATTATTGTAATTGCCCATATTCACTGCCAAGGTGTTTCTACAGGTTTAAATTAGAAGACTTTTTTACAGGCTTAGGAGGGCAATTTGGTATCATTTAGGAAAACAATAATTATTAAATTCTGGACATTGTACAAGAATACAGAGCTTTGTTTAAATGAACAAAATACTGTTTTGAAGAATAACATCATTTGGCCAGTCAGGCACACAGGAATCTATCGGTTATCTGTCACGGGATAAATACAATGTATGAATAATCTCTAAGCAGTATCTGCATTGAACATACCTGTAAGTTACCCAAAAGGCTGAGAATATAAAAGGTGAGGTGATTTATGGCAGATACTGATGAGTCTTTAAAAATGCTTCTTTCTCACTTAGCACAATTTATTCATGGGTCTGAGGGTGTTACAGGAGGAAGGAAAGGCATCGTTATTTCTATTCTACAGCTGAGGAAGCAGAAGGGAGCAGAAGCACTGCATGTCCACATTCCTGGAGAAGTTAGTGGGGGATTTGCGGAGAAAAATCCTCCTTTTGCCTCTCCAAGCTAACTCTGTCCCCAGAACAGTTAGATTTTACTGGAGCTGAATAACTGCTGAGTAGTGCATTCACAACTATGCACAGAAAGCCACAGTTCTTGATTTGATTCAGCTGTGTTCCTGTCCTTTTTTTGTTAGTCTTGTTTCAAGCTATTTTCGCTGCATATGAATGTTGGTGAAGGCAACTGATATAGAGGGGTACACATATTCATGGAGGAATAGGAGTTTGAGAAAGTGTACTCATCTTCTGTTTATTATTCATGATTCGCTATTCATCTTTCACGTTCTTCTCTATTCATGAAGTTTCATGCATCCAATCAGGAGCAGAGACTGGGATGAATAATGGAAATACACAGTTCACAGATAATACTCAGGCTGTAATTTGTACCGGCAAATGATCTGATGAACATTTACAAATAAATGAAACACAGTATTTTGGGGCCACAAAAGAAAATCTGCCCTCAAGCAAGGAGGCAGAGAAATGAACTTGAGCAAGTAACCAGAATAGAAAGCAATCTCCTCTGCTATAACCTCACTTATCCCAGAAAGATAGAAAGTCATTAAGCTATGAAAAACACTTTGTCTTATGAAGATGTAGGTCTATCATTTTAACAGCCATCTTTGGGGAAAGATGGACCAGTACTCACAACTGGATTGAGGGCAATCAGGTCCCAGAACTCACAAGACCAGTAAAAACTTCTTGTTTGCCAAGTCATTCCTGACAGATTGCCATTCTAGAGACAGGAGCTTTATATCACATCGTGCTGTCCTGAAAATCAAGGGGGTTATTTTCTGTAGTGTGTGCTCCACTGCTAGCTGTCCAAGAAAGAGCTGCTCCTCAGCTTCCTAGCTGCTGTGTTTAATCAGAGATGTTCAGTACTGCACCACTTATTCAAGGGCTTACAACTTTTGGAGAACAGTGGATACATAAATCTTTTCTCCACACTATAGCTTAGATGACCTGATAGAAACATTGAAGAACCACGCCACACACACACCCTAAAAACCAAACCAAACCAACAAACAAACAAACAAGCAAAACAAACAAAAAGAGAAAGTCCTTAGCAATAACTTGTTGGTTAAGGCAGGGGCTGGATTCCTTCAGTCATGAACAAAAGCAGTGAGGATGAGGAGTCACTGTCTTTGACAGAAATCTCTTCTGCGGTGCTGTGGATATGGTCCAGCTCCACATCCCAGAATGGCTACTTTCTTATTATATGCTATCATTAATATCCATGACTTCCACTGTCATACAGCCACCAGCTATTTCTTACTCCTGCAGTACCAGGTCACCATCAAGATGCAAACACTTTAAGGAATCCTAACAGCTTTTTGACCCACTTTGAGAGAAAAGATATAGGTATCCTGAGTAGAATATATAGGTGCTGTGGGACTGTGGGACGCTGCAACTTACAATCCAACATATTAGTGTAAACCATAACTAACCGGACAGTACTTAGGCTGCAAAGCTATGTTAAACATCAAAAACCTGCTTATGTAAACCAGCTGCTATACCTTTACTGTATACCTTTCTCCGGGAGAGAAAATAGGAGTAGCAGAGAGATGAAAAGAACTGGGTCAGTGAAAAGACCTCTCACCATCACAGGTAAGCCATGTCATAAAATTGTCTTAATGAACTGATAAACTCAAATGCACTTGAAGCCCCGTACTGAGCTGCATTCAAGCCCATGAAGAGAAATTCTGATGTGCTAGGTGGGGCTCCTCACTTTTGCATCCTCTTTGCTCCATCCTAAGTGCCTGGTAATCTTCCCCTGTTATGCCTTGCTACATGGAAAGCAAGCAGAAGAAAATTCAGTCCACTTACAGCTGTACTTATTTTTAGCTATTTTATCCTCCTTCCTTTGTATGAGAGAGAACAGATCACAACGTAACTGGCAAGAAGTGAAAAGTGAGGAAGAGTGGAAGAAAGCAGGATAAGGACAAGAGAGAATCAAACCTCAGGCTGACATGAGTGAGGTGAGATAGGAAGAGAGAGGCATCCTCACAGTGTGTCTCACATAGCTGTGCCACAGTGGGTCATACTGCAACCAGTGCAGCTTGCAGGGAGCAATGGGGCTGCAGCAAGGTGAGAGCACTGGCAGTTTCAGCCCTTGACCCCATGTTGGGATTTGCCCAGAAGATCAGCAAGGAGGAAGAAAAGGAGGTGGGTATAGAGGTGAAGTTGGTTGAAGTGGTTTATGGCTGGTGGGTGTGAGGAGATGTCAGAAGAAAGCATCAGGAGAAATACAGGAAAACCCAAACCCAGTTAGAGAAAGGAGAGGTATGTATTTGGAAGCCTTTAGGACCTGGGAGGAATGAGAGATGAAAAATTATGCCAGAGAGAACGGTGTATAATGGTTTACCACTTTACAGAAATGGCAAGAAACTTGTACAGCCTAATGTGTGGGTTTTAGCAAATCCCTGGAAGTGTCTTAAGCCAAACTGTCATGGTTTAATCCTAGTCCACACAGGCACTGGTTCACTTCCCCACTCAGTGGGGTAGGAGAGAAAATCATAAGGGTGAAAGTCCAAACACTCATGGGTTAAGATGACATCCACTGACAGTCCCTAAGCAATGGCAACCCTGGCCAGCCTTCCTTCCTCACCCTGTTTCATTGCTGAGCATGATGTCATATGGTATGTGATATCCCTTTGGTCACTGGGGGTCAGCTGTCCCAGCTGTGTCCCCTCCCAGCTTATTGTCCACCCCCAGCCTTCTCACTGGAGGGGCAGCGTGAGAAGCAGAAGAGGCCCTGATGCTGTGTAAGTACTGCTCAGCAACAGCTAAAACACCCTGGTGTTACCAACACTGTTTTCAGCACAAATCCAAAGCAGTAACTCAGGTTGTTGTTTTATATGTTTTTAAGGAGCTGCAGTGAGCAGAATTTTGTTCCATGTTTACAGATCCTTCCACTTGGGAGACTTCTATCATATCTACCCATGGAAACCAATAATGACTTAATCACATCAGGAAACTTCCCAGTGAGAAAGGTTGGGGGTGAGGAGGGACTGGTGCTAGAAGCAGACCAAGGAATAAGGTTGTTGCACAGCAGCCAGGGTTGTTTGTTTGCTCTAGCTGGTAAAGTTAATTCAAGAATCATGCTTAAAACCACTGCCTGGCATTTTTTTTTACATTTCCTTCTCTTTTTTTTTTCTCTTGTTTGTGATTGGTTAGCAAATTAGCTGGCAACCTTCTCTGAGAGGTTAATTAGAGGACACTACTGTCAGGAATGTGACCCAGGTGCTTGCACATGCTGCCTAGGGAGAAGCTAACAGATATATAAGAAGCTTGGAAACCTTTATTTTTCTAACTGGAGAATCTTTGTCCCTGTAGGACCCAAGTTCAGGCAGAGGTTGGATCTTTGTTTCTTCCTAGTGAGGATCAAAGTCTTCTGAATCTAAGTAATGCTTAGAGTAGGTATTGGAGCCTCAGCTTAAAGAAATGAGGTTTTGCAGCTCTCCTCAGTGCAAGGTTATTGATTTCCAGGGTAAGAAATTACTGCTCCCATGGTTTAAACTTTATTCTGTTCTCTGATGTTTGAAATTGGTTTGTCTTTTAAGCTATGCTAACACTTGACATGTAATACAAGATGATTTAGTTGTCGCAAGTCAGCAAATGTTTGACCTCAGCAGATAATGTGAATTTGAAGCATAAAGGTATAGAATTACTTCTCAGTCCTTAAATTTGTTTTGACTGTGCCGGGTATGGAAATGACTCCAAATCCAGCTTAGTCCTTCATTGTAGAAGGAGTGAAAAAGACTCAGTCAGTCTTCTGCCTGAAATTTTGGGTGGGTTTCAGATCAGGTAGCATTTGTTCAGTCAGGGAACTCCAGATAATACTATGAAATAAAATTTACCTGCTCAGTCACAAGCAGACACCTATATACACTTGGTGCTTGCTACTAGCTCCTTCTGATCTGTTTTCCTTTCTCCTTCCCTAGCCAGCTAATGCCATCAATATAACTGAAAACCCGTCTTGGGAACAGGAGCACAATTAGAAACCCTCATTCTAACACTCATTCATTTGCCTTAGCAGATCTTGTTGACTCCCTAAAAAATTTCCTGGAGATTCCGCCACTATATTGCCTTTGACCTGTTCATTCATGGATGAAGAGGGGAGGTGCCATGAACTTGCAGTAATTGCATTGTCAATTCAGATAACCACTGAAACCAAATGTTAGCTCCAAGAAAGTCTATCTCCTCCTTTCTTCTGCTTGCTGACAACATATTGAGCATGAGGAGAGGAACTTGGACCTCCACACTGCGTAGACCAATCAAACCAAGAAACAATACATGAGAGAGACTCCTGAGGCAACGAAGGAACCTTCTACCCATTCAATTCTAAGATGAAGATTGCATTGATATATTTACTCACATTCACTAAGACTCAAGTTAATTAAAAGACATCTCCTGAAAATCCCCCATGAGATGCATCAGTTGCTCATGGTACTACATGCTATTTCTACCAGAAATCATGACTTATAGATGCAGTAATTCCCCACAATCTTTACTGGAGTCTGTCACATTAGCCCCTGGTACTCATGGCACAAAAGTCCATTACAGTGCCCCTGATTTTTTTGTCTCTATGTATATCCTTTAGTATTTTTGTTTCTTATTGAAAAGAGAAGCTAAGGGAAACCTTGACTAGATTTAAGCAAGTGCTTTTGAAGTTGCCTCATTACTTCTCCCTTCATCTCTTTGCAGGACCAACAAGATAATACAGAGACACCTATGCTCAGTTGTGCTCCCACGGATCCATCCACTCCTCTTGAAGAAACTGTCTGCAGACTCCTCTGCATACCTCCTCAAGTGGTTGCTAAGAAATTTTCTCTTTCCTGTAGAGTCACAAAGTATCTACCAATTTTTGTAGGAGATGAGGTAACTGCCTCATCAAAGACTTTTCTCAATGAAATTCTTCATTAAAGAGTCTGAGAGACTCTTTCATTCACTGAGTTCAGTGAATGAATGCCTCATGGAGGAGGTACAGTTTCTTTTAGGGAACAATTTCATACGTTTCTTCCCACAAGCAGAAGGCACCAATTAGAACTCTGTGGGCATCATAACACAACTGGTTGCTGAGATGGAATTTGTGGTGCCAGGACCTGCAAACATAATATTTTGCCATAAGATCCCACCCTGTGAGAGCTCTCAGACTGCATGCATAGGTGGAATAAGAAATGATCAATCTATTTACCAAGAGCATAGTGGTTGTAACACTCAACCTGAGAACAGACTTTCGTACTTCATGTTCTCTGGAACGGGGTCCCAACAGAGAGCAAGTGAAAGCATTAAGGACAGAAGCAGGAGATAATGTGGGGTTTCCCTGATGGCAGGCGGAAGCACAAATCCCATCCTACCAAATGAAAGGTGAGAAATGGGAGGAGTCCTCTTGCTGCTCTTTGTGCAGGCATGGTGCTTACCCTGCCCATGGGCTCTTCTCTCTCCCCTGCATTTCTCATTTCCCGCTCGGCAGGGGAGCCCCATCTTTAGAAAGACCTCATCCATGGTCTGCACCTGGCAGAAGGCCATGAGCTCAGCGCTTGCCTGGGTGGGTGTGGGAACTCAAGACAGAGCGCCCACAGAAACACACAGCTGTCCAGGTGACAGGAGTGTCACAGCCTGGCACTGGTAGCTAATGACACTGATGGGAAATGCTGCGGGCGCTGTGAACATGTAGATGATCTCCTCTGCTGTGTAGCAAAGCTACAAGAGAAAGTTGAAAGGCTGAGGAGCATCAGGAATGCTGAGCAGGAGACAGACCGGGGGAGGCAGCCACTACCCTCCCTCAAACAGAAATGGGAGCAACAGAAATCACCCAGGATCAGCGAGACCCTGTCCCTGTCAGACCAGAGGCAGTGGTCTGGATGGGCATCAATGCATGAATGGAGGCAAGTTCATCATCATGGCAACAAGGGAACTCCTTCCTTGCCCACTTCACCCCCTTTAGTGCCACTGAAGAACAGATATGAGGCCCTGGTTGAGAAAGATCAGCCAAATGAGTATACAGTCAATGGGCAACATACACCTGAGATTCATCTGCCATCAGAAAGGCCTAATGCATGTATCACATCCACAAGAAAAAAAGAAGGGTTATAGTTGTAGGTGACTTCCTTCTGAGAGGAACAGAGGGTCCAGTATACTGGGCAGACCCTTCTCACATGGAAGTCTGCCATCTCTCTGGAGGGGGATGTATCCAGACTAGCTAGACATGGCCATGGGGATCGTATCCCAGCACTGGTGGGGCAGCATGCTGACATTTTGAAGAACCAGAAGGTCTTCCACCCCCAAGAGTGAAAACTATACACTCAATCCCCTCTCTGAAATGCTTATACACGCAGCACGAGGAATAAGCAGGAGGAACTGGAGATCTATGTTCGGTCTCAGGGCCATGATCTCATTGCAGTTACTGAGACATGGTGGGATAGCTCACATGACTGGAATGTTGTCATGGATGGTTATGTACATTTTAGGAAAGACAGTACAGCAAGACGAGGCGGTGGAGTCGCTCTTTATGTGCATGAGTAATTGGAATGCATTGAGCATTTCCCCGGGGGGGTGAAGAACGTGTTGAACACTTATAGTGAGAATTAAGGTCATGCAAATATAGGTGAAACTGTTGTGGGTGTCTTCTAAAGACCACCAAACCAGGAAGATATTGAGACCTTCTACAGACAGATGGAAGTAGCATCAAGATCACATGCCCTGGTGATCATGGGTGACTTCCATCACCCTGATATTTGTTGGAAAGGCTACACAGCGAGGCATACTCAGTCCAGAAGGCTCGATGCATCAATGATAAC
>JAAGNO010017155.1:82665-101178 GCA_033439905.1 Ceryle rudis
CATCACCCTGATATTTGTTGGAAAGGCTACACAGCGAGGCATACTCAGTCCAGAAGGCTCGATGCATCAATGATAACAAGGAAGGCCAAGGCCCTCTTAGAATTAACTCTGGCAAAGGAAGTAAAGGAGAATAAGAGGTTTTCTTCAAATACATCAGTTGTAAAAAGAAGACTAGAGAAAATGTGGGCCCACTGCTGAATGAGGTAGGAGACCTGGTGACAGAGGATGCAGAGAAGGTGAAGCTACTGAATGCCGTCTTTGCTTCAGTCTTCACTGATAAGATCAGCCCTCAGGAATTCCTTACCCTGCAAGTAAGAGTAAAAGCCTGGAAGGAGGAAGTCTCCCCACTGGTTGATGAGGATTGGGTTAGAAATCACTCGGGTAAACTGAACACACACAAATCCACAGGGCCTGATGGGCTGCACCCGTGAGTGCTGAGGAAGCTGGCTGATGTTGTTGCTCTACCACTCTCCATCATTTTTGGAAGTTCATGGAGAACAGGTGAGGTGCCTGAGGACTGGAGGAAAGCCAATGTCTTCAAAATGGGCAAGAAGGAGGACCCTGGTAATTACAGACCAGTCAGCCTCACCTACATCCCTGGAAAGGTAATGGAGCATCTCATTCTGGAGATCATATCTCAGCACATGGAAGAAAAGAAGGTTATCAACAGTAGCCAAGATGGATTTACTAAAGGGAAGTCATGTCTGACTAATCTGATGGCCTTCTATGAGCGTGTGACTGAATGGGTAGATAGAGGGAGAGCAGTGGATGTTGTCTACCTTGGCTTCAGCAAGACTTTTCTCGCTGTCTCTCATAGTATCCTTGTGGGTAAGCTCAGGAAGTGTGGATTAGAAGAGCAGACAGTGAGATGGGTTGGGAACTGGCTGAACAACAGCGCTCAGAGGGTTGTGATCAGTGGTGCAGAGTCCAGCTGGAGACCTGCCAGTAGTGGTGTTCCCCAGGGGTCAGTTCTGGGTACAGTCTTAGTCAACATCTTCATCAGTGACCTGGATGAAGGGATGGAGTGCACCCTCAGCAAGTTTGCTGATGATGCTAAACTGGGAGGAGTGGCTGATACACTGGCAGGCTGTGCTGCCATTGAGTGAGATCTGCACAGGCTGGAGAGCTGGGCAAAGGCAAACCTGATGAAGTTCAACAAGGATAAGCGTAGAGTCTTGCACCTGGGGAGGAACACCACCATGTACCGGTACAGGTTAGGGGTAGATCCACTGGAAAGCAGCCCCATGGAGAGGGACCTGGGAGTCCTGGTGGACAATAAGTTTTTCAGGGAACAGCAATGGGCCCTTGTGTCCAGAAAGGCCAATGGTCTCCTGGGGTGCATAAAGAAGAGTGTGCCCAGCAGGTCAAAACCCACCTGGATCTGTCCCTGTATGGCCTGCCCAGGGTGTTCCTGTTCTGGCAGGGGGGTTGGACTCAATGATGTCCAGAGATGCCTTCCAATCCCTAACGTTCTATGATTTAATGATTCTGTATTCCAGCTCAGTCTCTGCTAGGCTCAGCAGTACAAGATCCTTGGTAAAAAAAAAAAAAAAAACAACAAAACAACAAAACAAAAAAAAAACCAACACCACAAAGAACAACAAACCAACAACTCTTCAGAAAAATCCTGTTTGTAAAAAAAAAATTGAAGTAGCTTCTAAGGAAGCTTCTAGACACTATGTTGTAATTTTTTCATCTTTCTTGAATTCTATACAATGTTATCTTTCAATATTTCCCTGTTTCACCTGTTGCATCCCAGCTTTGTGTTTCATGATAGCCACACTGGCTGGCTGGTGGATCACTGACACCATGAAGCCAGCTAAAACATCCAGTTCTTCCCTCTCTCCTTCCATAGTTACCTGATTAACTTCCTAGCAGTTTTGTGATTCTGGTGCATGGTGTTGTCTCAGGCAATCAAAAATATTTGTATATGGTGAATAAAAATCAGGAAAAGATCTGTTTTCTTTGTTCCTCACAAATGTTATTTAAAAATTCATTGGCTTTTGGGTAAAAAGATCTTGCTAAATCTCGTCTAATATCTGAGTGGTAAAGAAACCTGCAACAAGGCAAATTATACTAATTTCTGCCAATATTTTTATCACAGTTTATGCTATAAAATTGCTGCCACCCCTCAACTCCCTGCCCCCAGCCCCACACAGATAAATTGGTGCCAAGTACAAAACTTCTAGAGCACTATGTCCTACCCCTCTTCAGTTGGGTGTGCTACTTTATAAAGGGAAGTTTTGCTACTTGTGGGCACCAAGAGGAGTCTGTACATCCAGAGTTCCTCTGAGACTGTTAGGATTACTCTATATTGATCCAGACAACAGTATTTGGTGTCATAAGTTTAACAGTTCTAAATGGTGTTGCAAGTTACAAAAAATTGGTTACTATCTAGTTGGTTTTTTTCAGGGACCTTTCCTTGCTGTGCTAAGAAACTCCACGGGTGAGAGTAAAGACTTTGATCCTGGCTGAGCTTCTAGCTGAACATAAATACATAAGCAACACTGAAAGAAAAGAAACCATGAAAAGCGTAAATAAAGGATGGTGGAAAAGCCCCCCTCACTCATTTTTTTCTGTTCTATATCTGTGGCTACAGTTATTTCCCAGGGGATCAAGAGAGTGAAGGAATGCAAGGTTCATCATTTCTCATCTATCAAGGGTAACCACATAAGAATGAGAAGAGCAGATGACCATCCTTGTAAGTCAGAAATAAGACCTGTGGTATTCAAAGGGAAGGAGGAAAGAAAAAAACGGGAAAGAAACAGGACAAACAGAATCCTTTAAAAGCTCTTCTAAACAAAGGAGACACGCTATTTTAAATTATGAGCTTTTGGTTAAAAGTGGATTACATCATACCCAGTGAATGTACACAAAGAGATCTATAAGCTCTCCGTTTTGCCTTGCTTTAGTCCTCTGAGATCTGAAATTAGATTTCTAAATTGCTTTCACTTTCTGGCTTCATAAGCTCAGTGGTTTGGCGCATATAGAAGAAGAAGTTCTGCTCATTTGCACAAAACCTGTTGAGGAATATAAATCACCTGAACCTGTACAAGGGTGTTCTGTTTTGACTTTGGCCTTAAGGGAACTCACATGTAATGGTCTCTTCCTTGACTTTTCATTACTGATGACTGGCAACTTTCACTTTGCACACACTTTCTATATGCAATCCAAATTCTTTGAATAAAACAACAAAATCCTTTTCCTCCTCACTTGCCTATCTTTAAACCCATCTCTTTTCATCCCAGGTAGCTCTTCTCTTTCCTCATTTCTGTTATCTAAGCTATGCAATGTATCTTCTCACTTTGTGTAGGTGACTCACCAGACAAAAACTACTTCCACTTAAGGCCTTTATTAATCTTTGATTCCTTCTGGCTTCATCCTTTCCTCTCCAGAGATTGCTTCTTTTCTTCTTCTTCTTTTTTTTTTTTTTTTTTTTTTCTGGGAGGGGTTGACAACAGGGAGGGGGCACTTACAGTATCAAGGAGCTCCTCAAGCATCTCAACTGCCTATATCCATCAGAATCAGGAAGAGATTTTATGCTCAGAGAGTAACTAATCTGTTAAAGGTCCATAAGGAAAGTCTGTGTTACAAACAGTTGTCCAATCCCCTGCAAAGCTGAGCAGGCAGGAGCTTAAAAACAAAACCGTCCTCTCTCACTTGGTATGAGATTTTTCTTCCCTAAGAGCTCTTCCTTCATTCACTCTCCCTTGTTCAGAATCCCAGATAATATTGTCTGGCAGAAATTCAGTATGTGCTATCCTACTGTCACTTGTAATTTTCTGGTTACAATATAATCTTCCCTAGTTCCATAGCTGCCCATTCGGCAGTTTCTTAAATCTTCCCTTGAAAATAGCCAATGTTAGGGACAGGCTATTGGACTATCTGTTCTGGTAGGGTATGAAAACTCTGACCCTTCTTTTAACAGCACAGCCACTTGTTGATGCCCTCTGCAAGAGATCTGAATTCATGTTCAATCTGAAATCCTTAATATTTGGTTACTGGATTGATTGACTAAGGAAGATTTTGCAGTAGGGGTCTGGATCTGACGTTAGTTAACAAATAGTTTTGTTAAAGACTTACATGGTGAGATGAGGAGTTCATATAGCAATGTATCCAAGCTTCAAATGGCTTTGATAAATAAATAAATAAATTTTAAAATAAGTCCTGGAAGAAACAGGATGCAGCCCTGGAACAGGGTAAGTAGAATTTATGTAGGCATAATCAGATGTGTGCTTAAAGGAGAAAAAGTACGAGCCAGACTGCAGGTCTGCAGAAAAAGACAGCAAATTCCAGCCAGAGCAAATGCAAATACAAAAAAGTATGCTAGATATGTGAAATAATTATTTTGTTCTTTTCTCTACTTTTGATGATTCATCCTTTGTATTGTGTCCTGTTTTGCCTGCTGTGTCTCAGGAAAGGTATGGTCTAACTGAAAAGAGCCTGCAGGAAACCAGTCTGAATGTTCAGCAGTTGAGGAAACCCAACCTATGTGGGAAAAATGAGCAGACCTGGGATGTTTCTTCTAAGTTGACAAGAACCATCATTTCCAAAGTCCACCAAACTAGTCCTTCCTCCAACTCTTATTATATTACTCCCTGTAATTAACAGATGAACACTCTCTCAGTACTCCCTTCTGGCTTAAATGCTTATTCCAAGCCATTCCCCCCTGAATTCAATGCCTTTACCCAAGTTACCAGGATGTCTCATGTATCTGCTTTGAAAAGCATTTCAGAATGCTTAGAATGTTAATTTAGCATGAAGGAAGACTTTCACTTTACTCACCCTGGAATGATGTCTATCACAACCCCAAACTGTAAATATATCTTAATAATTTCATGTTCTGTGAAGGAGTAAAACTTGTCTTCTGTCACTTGCCCATCTTCAATCATCCAAACAGCCTTCAGTAGTTTAATTAATGAGTTATGACACAGGATACCTTTCACCTATTTGCCTTTAGCATATTTTCTTTTTATTTTTGGAAATTTTATGGGATTCGTTTTTGACTTCCAAATGTAATAAAGCCCAGGGACATGAGTATTAGCATAAGCTTATGGGGCCTAACATTTTATTACTCACACAAAGCTTTTCTGGATGAGACTTGTAAAAACAAAATCTGTTCAGTCAAAAGTTAAAGGGCTGGTAGCACAATGAATGAGTCTGGAGGTACCTGAGATATTGCTTCAGTTTCTATAACCTTGGAAACATTTCCTCCCCTGCCCCCCCCCGAAAAGTCTGATTAAAAAGAAGAAAAAAAAAAAAAAGAGTCCTTGGCTATGCACAAAACAACCTCTGAAAACCTATAAGTCTTTATTAAATTCTTTGCTAAAACTCAGCTGAGGAGGAATGGAGACACGCTTTGTTCTGGATATATTTTTGCCACAAAGTTCTTGGGGGCCCATAATAAATAAGCACAGAACTCATCTGTTGTTAATGATTTGGAGGAAGGACTCTTCCACATTGCAGGATGATATTAAGGGCACTGTGCTGCAGTAGTAGCATTACACTTCATCTGCAACTTAGCTGAGGCCTGACATTCGATATGTATGTAAAACACCACTTACATATGGTGCCGTAGCTCATGGCTCCTGGGCCGTGTTCAGCCCACAGGACCCATCCATCTGGCCTGCAGCCTTGGCGCTGAGAAATTGCATCCATGTGGGAGCAGCGGTTGGGGATGAAGAAAAGCTGCTAGGTGGTTTTTGGAGGCCAAACATTGAAGACCTTGGAGAACTGCTGCCACCTTCATTTGGCCTACCAGTAGGGTCAAAACCAAAGTCCCCACCCACTATTAAAAGGCAGGGTCTAGTCTTTGTTTGATGATGGAGGAGACGAAAGAGCTGGCTCCAGAAGGGCTGCTCTGGCACTGTGGACCTCTCCCTCCCTCTAGTGGTTTGCCTACATATAGAAATTGTTGTAAATCTACTGCTGCCTCTGTGCTAAAGGTCTTGACCCGGAGGTTCAAGTGTTTCCAGGTTCAATGTTGCATTTTTAAAGCATAGATCTCGGGTTAAATCCCTACTGTGAGCCTCACTGCCACGAGAAGTCCTAACAGTGTGGAGCTGAGCGACCGTGACCCTTGGAGGGACCTGGAATCTCCTGGGCAGCCTTAGTGTGAATCCCATACTAATACAGTGTGTCCTCTTAATCCTCCCTATTGACAAAACAGCACTAGAAATTCCTAAGAGTTAGAGGCTCTTGTGCTTTTGGTTGTTGTGGCTGTTTTTATAAGATCAAGGGATTCATGCCATAAATCCCTGCTGACATCTAGCAGGATTGTTAAAATAGTACCAAAATCCATAAATCACATCATTTCTATGATATATTTATTATAGAGACTAGGGTAGTTATGGTCTCAAGAGTTGCAGTCTTCACAAAGGAATGATACAATCAAGGAAAAATAATACGGTGTAGAAACCCACACGGAGGGAGAGATGGCTTCTGATGTGAGCCGTTACAGGTTTGTTTGACTTCACAGCTTGGATTATATGCTGCATCTGTCAAGGTATTTGCACTTGGCAAGTGAATTGCTCTTTTGGTTTTTTGTTTTCAAGGTCGATGACTTCAAAGCTGGGATTGGATATATTAGAGAGAGGAGAAAGATTGTGAAGAGGGAAGGACAAAAAAAAAGAGAGAGATGGGAAAAAAATGAGAAAGGGTGGAAATGAGCTGAAATACCAGTTTGAAAAATATTTAAACATCATGCAGGCACCTTGTAGAAGACAGCCAGTACTCAGAGTCTCTGTATGAATGATGGGGTGGCACCACAAAAGATCAAGCATGTCCAAGACCTGCTCTTCCTACTGCTGGGAAGTGCTGTATTCTTGAGGATGAAATTCTTCTGCAGCAGAAGTCAACAGTTTGCCGTTGATTTCAGTGCACCAGAATTGTGTCCTGCTTCCCAGCCTTATGTTGTGCTGCACTGCTAAATATGTGTTCCCTCTCCTAACTCATGCAGCTGTGGGAAAAGAAGTCTGCCCTAGGGGTCCTTGGCTGGTCTCATATCCCAGGCGAGATGCAGCTGTGATGCTTTTTGAAGGCAAAACTGGAACCTGCCACCTCCTCCTGCTCTACCAGCTTTTTTCCACAGGAACCATATACTCATTACATTTATATAGAAAAATACAGCCACTGCTTTACAAAGCTGACTGCAATGGTTCAGCTGAAATGGTAGCACACAGAGGGAATGTGACAGATATTGTGAGTCAGGCCCTTCCCTTAAAAGTTATGTCCAGTTCTAAGTCTCTTTGAGGATGAACTGAACCGGTGAAGAAACGTTGCGTCAAAACACTACAAAGAAAACAAGTGCTGCAGTGTCTCAAGTACAGGAGAGTAAAAGCAGGCAAACAGCTTGATTAAATCTGATAGATACCATTACTTTTGTTACAGAACTGAGCACAATTCAGATGGTGCTTTCATCTCTTTTAACTCCTTGTAAAGGTTCAAAAATAACCCCAGAGAGTGAGAAGCACAATATGTTTCTTCCTGCCGGGGTAGCTAGGCTTGAACCAGAAACCTACAGGACTTTTGATGGAGAGTGATGCTATTAGCCCTGCAATACAGAAAGGAAATTGAGGCACATGGAAGGTCCAACATGACCAAGAAAGCCTGAGGTGAACATGAAAGCATATCCTTTTGTGTCCTGGGCTCATACCTTAGCCACTTCGGTCCCCTTCCAGCCTTAATGTATTATAAATGCTACTGTTGACACGTTGCAAGCATTTTCTCAAGAAGCACATATTTGTTTGTTCTACCCAAAGTGTGAAATGTGCTCAGTGTTACCATGTATTAACTGACAGTCAGATGTGAACGGGAACCTAAGTTCCAATTTAGACAACGTCTTTGTCTCCTGAATTTTAGGAACACATTTGCCACTTCAAGTCAGATGGAAGAGTCTTAACCCTAATCTTCTGCTACATGCTGCAGCTGCTATCGGATAGTTGGAGAATATAAAACCAGAACAAATATAGACTGATCCTTTCCTGATTTATTATCCCATTATTCAGAATGATTGCTGAGTCATTTAAAACCTCCCTTGTTAAAATAAATTAAACACATAGCATTTACATGATATCAAAACTGATATCAGGCCAGTGATTTTTGCATATGTATTTATTTTAATGTACTAATTGGCTGACAATAGATGTCTGATTGTTTTCTGCATCTGTAAAATGTCATATAAGATTAAAAAGCAGTATCTGGTATTTATTGGAAACATTTCGCAGTTAGTATTCGCATGCTGCTTTCATTTCGGTCTTCATTTCCCTTTATAATCTAGAGTTTAAAATTGACTTTTGTACCCTTCAATATAAATTCAAAAATTCAGAGTTCATCCCGAAGCCAAAACACTCACAGAAATGCACTGGATCAAGAAGGATGATGTTTCCCATCATATTCAGACACTCAAATTGTTCACTGTTCAGTTTCTGGAAGCATTAAAGCCTTGTATTTATTCGTAGGTCAGGCAGCTGCAGATTTGAACTGTGCCCATGTTGAAACGTCTCTTTTTAAAGTAGGAGGCAATTTGGACTAATTTGTCCTTGGCCTCTTATAAGCTCAGACTACCACTTGAGTCCAATTATATGCTATGTCTTTGTGCTACTGACCTACAATCTATAGGGAGCTGAACTGAGAGCATCTTGTCTGTTTCCCAAAAGGATTTTGGGATAATGATTTTGAATCTTTAGTGTGACATGAAGCCAATGATTTCAGCTTTGGTATTTTTGATTTATGAGCAATATTAGGCAGGAGTGGAGAGAGAAACCTGCTGTAAAAGTATTTTTAAATGTGTTGATTTTACACTGTTAGTGGTGATTAGGATCTGCATTACAAAGTAGGTGGTGTACGCATCCAATATTTTCCATAGAGTTCCACATCTCTTTTTGCCTAGGAGGTTCATTTTTCAACTTACCTATGTAGGATTTATGAATGAAGATTATTATGCTTCAGTAATCAAAAGCTCAATATAAACCTTAATATAAGTTTGAAAGAGGTCAAAACAGGATGTCTTTTAACACAGAAACCTTTGCATCAAACACAAAACTGGGCAAGAGAACCAGAAAATCTGCTCAAAGGGGAAAAGTTGTGATCTGCTCAATGACACGCTCTTTGTATGGAGTCTTTGTAGCTAGCCATGAGTTCCTTGGCTACATGCAGGAGAAGAAACTTCCATAGGGGGCATCATTTGAGCCTTGTCTTTGACTCACTTCTGGTAGGTCTTTGGGACAAGCCCAGTTGCAATTTGTGTAGTCATTTCCCAAGGCAGGGAGGCTAAAACAGCAAACGAGAACAGTGCAGGTTACACATTTTTTTTGCAGATCTGAGCAGGCAGCATAGCCTGAGGGCAGGCAGGGAAGGTACCTTGGCCAGTTAAAACCATCCCTTAGCAGAGCTGGTTGTAATCAATCTTCTTGCTGTTATATTTCCCTTCTGGTAGTCTAGTCCCACCAGTTTCCTAAAATTTACTTTGGCAGTTTTACAAATCCTGGAGGCATGCAAAGTCACACTGTTACCAAAGTCAACCCTGAAGTGACTCAACATTTTGACTGTTTTTTAAAATGAACTAAAGTACTTCCTCTTTGTGTTTCTCAGTTTTCATATTTGATGTGGATGTCTGAAAAGGGAATGAAACATAAATGACTACAATATGAATTTCATTAATAAACTCATGAAAATGTTGATCTTCTGTTGGTTCAATATTATATTTGAATTTATTTGAAGCAGTTCGTCTTAGAATATTCCCTGTGTGTGAAAAAAACCCCAACAATACGACCAAGGAAAAATGCTTCTCTTTGCTCTTCTTCGGGGTTAGTTAGTAAAGTGAGATGCACATGATATGAAGCAATCAATGCAGCAGCACCCTCACAGTTATTAATGGGAAATAAATATAGATTACAGATGTGCTGTCTCATTGCAAAACAATAGTGGGTGATTTATAGATTGCCAGTTATCACTTTGAAATACCAGTCCTCACAGAGCAGCTGAATTGGGTTTATTTTGAAGGAAGGATCTGGAGCAGAAGATTTTATAGCTTGCTGTTGTTCTCCTTGAAAGCACTGATACAAAACAGTGTATGCTATAAATCACATGCTGTATACCAAACATTGTTTACATGTTTTCAAGTGAGTTGCTAAACTAGTAAAAAGAGACAAAATTCCTGTTGGTTCTTGATAGAGACACTTCTAGTTTCTCTTAGGGGAGTATATTCACAAATCAATTTGTGGTTTAATTCCTACAGAGAATGTATTTCTTCTAAGAACCTTGTCAATGTCTTTGTGTTTGAAGACAAATGTAATTGATTTTACAAGACTGATCTTTTGATCAGATTAGTTTATTGGATTAGCCTTTTATCATCACCAGGATTTATTTGTTTTCCGTGATATATTTGTTTAGATATTTTATCAAGAGTTTTTGCACATTGCATGACTGGCTCTTAAAGGATTATAACTTCCAATTAGTTTTCTGGAAGGAAAAATTTCCATACATAGCAAATGAAGAAATGGTTAAAGTTCACTGAGAGCCAAACTCTGTTGTGCCTCTCATGAGGGGGCTGAAAGGGAGGAGTCAGTTTGAATTTCCAAGGAGTGACCCGTGCCACTCACATGGGAAGGGTGACATGAGTGGCAGTCCTGAGGACCCCCAGTGAGGTGATTTACAGATGGTGGCTTCACCCAGGATGGCTTCTGTCCAAGGGACACACGCTGACACTGAGGGCACGATGGAGGCCAAAAATTACTGATAAGGTTTGCACCGAGGCATCTTTAGCACCTCAGGTGACTGTAGTAAGAACTAACTTCAATTTCACCTTCGTATGCACAGATTGTGTATTTTTTTCTTTCATCCTGCCCCTACCTTGCATAAACCTTTGTTTTCATAGTCTGCTTTGAACTGATACTTTTGTCTGCTTTTTACCTTAACCTGACTTGCATTAAGGGTGCTTTGAAGGAAATTGGTTTACATAAAGACGTTTTTCTTTAAAAGAGTGGCAAATCAGAAAAATAGGGAACTGATATAAGAAGCATGCTTTATCCACACTGCTCTTCAGCTGTGCCCCTGGAAATGTTCACAGAGCGCGTAAGAGCTGGTATGTTAGGGGTCGTAATGGGAAATGCCTTCAAATGACCAGCAACAACCAGGAGGACTCACCAGTGTGCAGTGAGGAAGTGGGAAGCTCCCAGAGACCTCCTCCAGGCTTTCTGGCAAATCTACATATAATAAGTAATTTCCACTGATGCTCATGTGGCTACCAGTATGAAGAGAGCTGGCACTGAAAGCATTTAGCATCACTGCAAATCAAGATACCTAGGTAGGTACTTATACAACAGATACCTTCTGGCACAATGCTCTGGAAAAATTTGAGTACAAGACTCTGGCTGACTTTCTAGATTTATATTGGCTTGCTGCGAAGAGCTTTAACTACTGCTGAAGTATTTGGATGTTATCACAGTCCTGACCCAGTGCATAAGGTAGCGTCATGGCATCCGTAGCAGTAAGTTCTTGACATACTGTCTTCATGCATGTGTATAGATTATGGTAGTCATTACTACTTGAGTTATATTACTAAATCAAACAGTTGGCAGAGAAACTCAATCTCCTGCCAGCTTGTGAAAATCTCATTTAGAAGCTAGTGGGACTAACCAAAGAGCATTACATTTGTTTCCTGTTTAAATGCAAATGCATTGGTAGTGATGAGCTAGAAAACACTATCACCTCTATCCCCACCACTTCTTAGGCCAGTGAAAGAGTGTACCAAGTACTTAGTCTTTATGAAACCAGAAAAGCATGTAAAATATTTCCATTTTCAAAACATAAATATTCTTATTGGTATTATCTCTAATTTATCCAAACATTACAACCAACCACGAGATACAGGCCACATCCTCTGCTCCTATCATTGCTGCTTTTTTTGACGTGCCATCTGGGCAACTTGTACTGAGGTTGGTCTCCTGCTATTTCCAACAGCTGTGTTACAGGAAACTGTTCAGAAATGGAAGGAGCGGGATTTTAAAGCTAGACTGCTGTTTAAGTAGAAGTTTTGGGGCTTGAGAGTGGGTTTTCTTCTTTCCTTTGCTTCATCTATGGGACAGGTACTTCGGAAACTGTCTTAATTTATTAAGTCAACTAGAAAAGCTGCTAAACCAAGGTGTTGGAAGGGTGGTTATGACAAGTCTTAGAATCTCACTCTAGTTTAATGGAGGTTAAAAGCAAAGACAGATAAAACAATTCTTGCCCATTTTGTCTGAGGTTATCCTTGATCAGATCCATGTCACTGAGACAGAAAGTAAAGTGATAGTTTAATAGATTTTGACACCAGAAAAGATCATTTTGGTCAAGTATTCTGATTTCATAGACAGGAATTCATATAATTTTAACCTGTGGCTCCTGCATTAAGATTCTGCTCCTTGGCTGGTCCAGAGCATGTCTTTTAAAATCATAATTTTAAGACCTGAAATGATGGAGAAGTAGGTTGCAGCAGTTATATTAACATTTATACCAGACGAAATGTGCAGTGGAAATAAAGATCCTGACACTGGAAAAGTCCATAAAACCATAATATATTACCTGCGTGTATAATGAACTGAGTTCACAGTCCAAGTCATCCCACTGAAATTATTGTGATCTCATGGGGCAAAACAGGACAGTCCAGAAGGAATAAAAACATCAGTGTCTAGCCCAGCGTGAATCATGAAGCTGCTTATGTTTATACTGAACTGTAGTCTCATGCTTTTTGTTCATACTTAACTGTAGTTTCTTGCTCTAAGTACAACACCTGAAGAGTCTCAGAGAACATAAAAAAACAAGTAGTGAGGAAAGCAGAAAGCTCTCAGGCAGACTCTAAGCACCAACTTGCTTATACTGTTACTTGCACACATATGGGAGAAAATACCATGTGCTCAGAAATGTTTCAGTAAAACATTTCATGACAGAACAGTTTTCTAGGAGGAAAAAAAAAAACCACTTCAAAAGTTACTACATTCTTTTTGTTACTTTCCTAAGTAAAATATGATTTTTTACTACGTTTACATGTAAATTGATTATAATAAAGATAATAAATTAAATTATTTGAAGTTCCTTTAAGAAAGCAGAATAATTTTATTGTGCTTTTCCTCACTGTTGTTATGAGGCAAGTATGTTAATTTCTATGATAGGGTTGCTATGCCCAACTTTGTATTGGAGAACTAAAAATATCTTAGTATTTAAGAGGCTGACCATGTGGGATTTAGCCATATAAACATTCATTTTTCAAAAACAGAGTTGTTTCTTCTGTTATCATACCTGTTAAGAGAACCTATATCCATTCTTTCTCCAGTCTAAGTGCTGCTTTGTTAGAAAGCTTTTTCCTAATAGCCACCAGGTAGCTTTTCCTCTCAGTCAGAAAGTTAGGAAAATATAAAGCAGAATCCAAGCAAGCGACTGGAAGTTGGTAGAATTTTTACAAGTAAGAAGAATAGTTGCATCAATTAACTCTTTCTCTAACAGTCCCACTATTTAACTTCAGTTTGAAACTAAAAAGGGAGGAAAATGTAAAAAAGAAAGAAATCTATAAACTCTTTGTTTCCCCTGAAAGATGCATCTCTTTCAAATCTTTCACGTGCCATGTTTGAAGCATGTTTTAAGCATCAAATCATGTTAAGCTCACCTCACTCTAATACAACATGAAAGATACAGCCTGAAGTAATGCATTGCAATGTGACTTGTCACATGTGGGAAATTTTAAAAGAAAGCCATTTGCTGATAAAACCAACACAATTAAACAATGGCTGGTTTGAATAAAAACGCAATATTTTTGTGATGTGTCTCAGTTTGGGGTCATGAGAGACACTTTGGTCTGAGAAAAAGATTAGTTTCTTGTCTGCTGGGAAACAGCTAAGGTAGGTAAAGAAGCACTCTACACAGAGGCTGTCCTCTGCAAAGGCAGTGGTTTGAGGTAGCCAGTGCACATGAACAAATGCTTCCACCACTGCAGTGGTCAACATGGGCTTATTAGAAAAGCACTGTTTGGAAAGTGTTATGTGTAAGTATGGCATTACCCTCTGCCACTCGTGGTCATTAGGTACCTTTGAGGCTCTTTATTTGGGAGTCTCTGTACTCTGCTGTAATCCCAGTTTAGGAAAACATGTCAGGCAGTGGATGTTCTCACAATAATTTTGCTTGTCTGCAGTTATTTCCCTTGTTTCCTGCTCTTGCCTTGCCCATTGCAGGCACTTCTTTGTGGAACACAGCAGTGGACAGGACTCGAAGGTCCTCACAAAACCACATACACTGCCAGCTGCACATGGTGTGTGCCAGGCTCCCTTTAATAAGGTTTTAATTCCTTGCTCATTCTGGTACTTTTCAAAAAACCCCTTCTTCAAAGTTAGATGCTACTTGATTCCCAGTTGTATAAACCAGTAGGCTGAGCACAGGGACAAGGCATTAGTGACCACGGGAGTTCAGTTGTGTTCAAGCAACGCTTTAATTATTTCTCTCCCTGACAGCACCAGCTGGTTGCTCCAGACCATGCTGCTGTCACCTGCACCTAGCATAAACAAAAAAGGCATGGAGTAGACCTGAGTGGGGTGTGCAGCTGCACAAATGCCATGTGGTTAGCAGAGGAGTTTAATATAAACTGTTGAGATAACCCGGTACAAGGGAAATGCGAGCTGTGAGAGAGAAGAAGAAAGGGCAAAGGCAAAGGGACCACATGGGAGGGGAAGGAGAGCAGAAGCAGTGTTTTATGGTAGGAAAAGGGATGAGGAGGGCAAGAGTTCAAGCAGCAAGCACATACAACACCAAAATAAAGGGCAAAATTCTGTTTCCCGGATGACAACGGCAATGATAAAATAATTCACAGCTTGGTATTACAGAGAGCCTGGCAGACAGGACAAGATTATCTTCAAGCAAAGGAAGACAGTCTCACACCACCACTCTGAGGTAGCAGGGCCCTGTGTTCAGAAACTGTGAGGTTGTTGTTCCTACACACAGATGCAGAATCCTAGGAAGTTGTTTAAACCAGAAGGGATTTCTCTTCCTCGTTATGAATTTTTTAAAAATCACAGTGGAAAATTAAAGCCTATCTTTTTAGCAAGGGAAACCAGTGTCTATTCGTATAAAACCCACTAAACCACCACACGCCTAGAAAAACCTAACATGATTGGAAGGGTACTTAAGAGAAGCCAAGCTAAGAATAGAAAGGGTTAGACTTCAAGGACGATTTAACAAGCAGCAGAAAGGCATTTGCATATGTAGTGTCTGAAACAAGAGCACAAAAGTGGAAGACAAGGTTCAGCAAGTCCAGCCATGGTCATTGGCAGGCATGTCACAACATTTAGTCCCTGGTCTTTACAGCACACAAAACAGATCTGTGCTCCCTGTTACCAACTAATGGGCTACGGTGAGAGAGCAAATGCTACAAATATGTCAGAGGAAGAGATCAGGAGGTGGATAAAAATCACAACTTGTCTCACGCCCTGCCATAGCAGTTCAATCCTGCAGTTCCTAAGGCACAATTTTCACTGCTTTCACAGGACACTGAGATACTTGGTTCTGAGCCTCAGTCATCTCTCTGATTTTATGCTTTGTTTAAGAAAAGGAGAGAGAATCAGCTATCATTTCAGTGCTAAAGACCTTGAGATGGCAGTGAGAGAGATGGAAAGATACACAAGTGTGTATTTGTCTGCAAAGGTTATGTCCTTAATTCTTCATATTCATGTGGATGGCCAGGGGTTAGAAAGGGTGTATATGTGGTTTGTGTTTCAGTAACAGATTATTTTATTCTTAAAAAAAAAAAAAAAAAAAAAAGGTCTGTGGATAAAATTCATCTCTTATGTAAAACTGCATCACTTTAATGATGTATTGTCAGAGAAGAATTTGGGTCTACTCATTTAAATTAGATCCAAGTGACTAGAAAACCCCATGAGCAATTTTAAATAAAAAAATAAGAACTGGTAAATAAAAACATCTGGTAGATTATTAAGTTCCACATATTGAGCTTTTATTGGGAGTAGGTGATGTAACTCTAAGGGAGAACTTGCATGTAAGCAGTGTTCATCTACATATGGTGTCTGACCAAGAGTGGTAAAGAAATGCAGGCAAGCAGCAAAGCCGCTGTGAGACTTTTTAACAGCAGGCTTGAAATGTCCTGCTTCTTAATTTCTCCTTCTTCTTTTGACTGTGGTGTGATTGCAATTTGCAGGAAAACAAAACAAAACAAACAAAAACAAACCCCCACAAAAAACCCCAACAAAACCAAACCCCCACAAAACCCCCAAACAAAAAACCAAACCCCACAAAACAAACAAACACCCCCAAAACAACCAGGAAATTACCCCCATCCTTTTAGATTTGTCTTTAAATTAGATATCTACAGTGTCTTTGTGTAAAGGGGCTGGTAGGGAAAGGAGAGGAAAGATTCTAGGCCATCCAGTTTTCATCAGAAGATCCCTGGGAAGATTTGGACACCTCTGACCTGCCACGCGATAAAGGCACTTCATCTCTGGTATGAGTCATCTTAAGAAGTAAACTTGTTCCCAACATGCAGTATGACAGCTTGCACATAAGAGGTACTCTCCCAGTGAAAACACTACCATGAACAGTCCCCCCCCCCCAGAAAAAAAAACCCAAACATTTCCAGCCAACCAGCAAACTCAACAAGAGACCTGAGAGAATCTTTGTTATTCCTTTAATGTGAAGAAAGGCCCTGGACTACACCCAAAGGTGTGGTAAACTGCCAGCACTCTCAGTATGCCTATGTTAATGTGTACATCCTACCGTAAAATATACTCTCGACATTCCTAATTATGGAAAGCATATAGTTGTACAAACATGACTGGTTTTAGTAATGTTCCGCACACCATCATGAAGCAAGACGCATTAACCCTGGTGAAATGGAAGGGTTATTGAGCAGATGATGCAGGTCTTTGCTGGGTGAGCTTGTTGTGCACCACTTCTGTTGGCAAAAGCCAGAGAAGGGCTCCATGCGCCAGCGCTGTGGGTGCGTGAGGGTGAGGGAAGCTCCAGGCAACAGCATCAGAAGGATTTCTGCCACCTCAGACCTCCAGAGATACCTGCCATCGAGGACTGATGCCACAGGTATCCTTTCCTTCCCCTACTGCCCTAAGACATGGGCGTGAGGGATATGAATATGCTGTGGTCACCTCTCATGAGCTGTGGTCACACTGCAACACACCAGTGATGTTCAGGCTTTCATGGACCTAGGGAGCACTGGTTACACCACCACCAAAGCCATGAAGATGCAGGTGCCCTTGCGGACTATGAAAAAACTGAGGCAAGCATCATCCAGCCTGCACAAAGAACCTTCTTTGGAAACATTTGCAGGAGAGATATCTTGCTTTTACCAAAAACGGATGCAATTTCATTTCAGTAGGGCAGACTAAGCCAGGGAAAAGAAACATTTTGATATCATTTTCCATCATTGTCTTTGTCTAGCAGTGCTATCCCAAACTAGCAGCTTCACTTTTGCATTGTACTTTTTCAAATGGGAAGCCTGAAAGGCTTTTTGCTGTGTATGTTCTTGATTATTTTATTTTTAGGCTTCTATTCTCCAAAGTCTGATTTAAGCCAATAGTGACATTAATTATACCAGGATTGCCTTACTTGCATGAGTAAGAACGATTCAAAGCTTTATCAGATTGTGTCCAAGATCCAAACCAGAGAAGACTATGTAAGCCAAGAGTTTGTGGACTTTAACACTTTCCTCACTTTTAAGCAACTACATCACACCATAAATAAAATAGGCTAACAGGATAATTAAACAGCCTGAATGTAGCAAGGGGGAATATTTCAATAACAAATATTGCTACCCATATACCTCAACAGAATGTGCTAAAGTAAACAAAATGATAGCATAATTATAGTCGTTCCAGTTATGTTAATTAGGCTATATATATGCTTCATTGATAAGCAACTGTGGTGCAAAGAAATGCTGTAAGCCTGATATTTCCTCTGTTAGCAGCTTTGTTGTGCATATGCTGCTGTTATGAGCTTGGTTATGTTAATGCAGAGAACAACAAAAAAAATAAGACAAATACCCCAACCCTAAAAATAATCACAGCAGGAACAATGCAAGGTTCAAACTGGACAGCCCAGCGTGATGTTCCTCTCACACTGCATTCAGATTCCCAGAGAAGATCACCAGCAAGACTTCCCAAGACAACAACATCCCGATGGACTCCACTGCACAGCAAACACCTCAGCTACTCCTGCTGCAAACAGGGAGGGAGCCCTTTCCACCTGTGCTTTGCTGACTCCACAGCTATGATTTCTTGACGCTCTGCAAGGTGTTGTTTTGGATTGCAGCTGCTCAGAATTTAACAGCACTTTTCTTTTTTTTTTCTTACAGAAGTATCACTTCCATTTTTCTGTGTGCGTTTTGTTTTGGTTGGTTGGTTGGTTTGGTTTTTTTGTTTTGTTTTGTTTTTTCTTAAGTGTAATATTTCACATAAACTGCTGTTGAATTCTTAAAAGATTACCTGGGGGGGTGGGGGGGTGGGGGCATCATCTTTTATTTAACAG
>JAAGNO010017155.1:111254-123214 GCA_033439905.1 Ceryle rudis
TGCTAGCAGCATTTTTCCCTAGGATCTTAAAAGGCGCAGGTTTTAGGTTTGTTTCTGCCATCAAACTGTTGTACAGGTTT
This sequence comes from Ceryle rudis, assembly GCA_033439905.1. NCBI lineage: Eukaryota > Metazoa > Chordata > Aves > Coraciiformes > Cerylidae > Ceryle > Ceryle rudis. The sequence goes on from JAAGNO010017155.1 coordinate 111,335, forward strand.
GATCAAATTCCTCGATGTCAATAAACCAGCTTCCTAGTCTGCTATATGGAAATACTGCACAGTTCAGTCATTCCTCCCTTTTTCTTCCCAGTACTAAAATTTTCTTTGTAAGGTGTAATCTCTCCTAGGACAGACACAAAATCAGGCACAAAGGCTACATGGTGGTTTTTTTCACATTCTTCTGGTTTTAAAAGTATGAGGCCAACACAAGTCCTTTAAGAATGCCCTGACAACCTTTCATGGTGCTTGTCACATCAATAGCAATAACCAGGAGGAAACATGCTTGGACTGAGACAATTGGAAGCAAATCCATTATGATATTACTTTAGCCTTTGAAGCAAAGTGTACAACCAAGCTGGAAGCCAGGGAGAACAGAAACTTCAAAGAAGTTCAAAGAAACTTCTCTTTCCTTCCATTACCACTCTTTATTCAGCAGAAATCCACACAGTTGGCTTTTAGCTATGTGTTTCTGCCAGAATAATCTGGTTTGACACCGTGAAATGTGCAATGGCATCATCATGTGCAGAACTCATCACTGTCAACTATATAAACAATTAAGTACTAAAATATATCAAAAATCTCAGACGAGCAATGAGATCCATCAGTCTGCCCTCTTCATGTCTTCCTAGGAGACTGAGTCAGAAAAAAATCATTTCCAGGCTTCTACATACCAAATCTTTTGGGATTTGTATCTTTGTTTATTAGCCCCAGTTGAAGAAACAAGGTAATGAATGGAAAGGATCACTGATCTATTTTATTACTGTTCAAAATGTATGAACAGACTTCAGAATTGCTTTGTTCCTAGCTCTGAATAGCTGAACCTACCGCTTCAGTTAATTTTTGCCTACCTGATCATTCAAAGGATGACTGCAGCCTTTTTGATTAGCCCTCAGTATGGGGGAATAGTAAGGTAAAGTGTGAGCAGAGGCAACAGTTTTGGTCAGGAGCAGAAACAGGACCACTCGGGGATGCTGGTACTGGTCTACCAGGACCACTGAAGCAGTAGCTCCTTCTGGCAGGTCATTGTCCACAGAATCACTTTCCTTTGTGCTACAGGTGCCTCCTACATTTCCAAAGTCTTTGCAACACTCCGTCTTCTCAGATTCTCAGCACTGAGTTCTTTCTCCAGACTTTTTCAGATTTACTGGCTAATTCAGACAAATAGGCAGGACAAAAGCCCCCTTTCAAAACTCAAAAGGTTGCCATAAGATTTAATGCAGACAGAGTGTGGGCTGCTCTAGATAGTGAAGTTAGAGTGGAAGAGGGATCAACCACCCATTATCACTAACATCCTATTTCTTTGTCATTATCTCTTAATTATCTTGTCTTGTTTATTTAAACAACAGGGCAATTAAGAGACATTGTCAATGGAACAGAACTCTGGCACAGGCAAACAGTCTCTGCTGTGAGATAAATGCCAAGATATTTAACAGGCAGCAGCATAACACGAGAGTGTTTATTTCCAAAGCACTGGGCAGTGATTGCAGGAAAATGTGTGCCGTTGCTGCTGCAGGGCACCTTACAGTCCTCGTCATACTCATTAATCTACTGCTGGGAAGTCCCTTGGTACTTTCTCTAGATGTGACTGTACCTTATGAATACACCTGAAATGTTGTGCTGGAGTCTGGCATTACCAAAAGGATACTGTAAATACTGATTGCCACAAACCAGAAAGAACTCAGAGAATAACAACTGGAATTGGCTAGTGGACTTATGGGAAGTAGCTAAACATCCTTTCGGTAGGTGATTACTTAGGGTGAGATGGACTAAAGGCATTGTCCTGACTTACCAGACAACAATCAGTCTGATTGTTCTCTGACAGCACCCCACAGCAACTTCTTCAAGGTGCATAATATTTTTACACCAGATAATGACAGAACAATATGTGTGTAGAAGTTTCTGCCTAAGATCTAGAACTGGTGGTGTCTAATGAGATGTTACTCACATGCACAGGTTACTGTTTTTTGAATATGTTTCATTTGTCTGTCGTTGCCTCAAATAAGAGTGCAAATTTGCACCTACTAGCTATGAAAGGAGAAACAACCAGTTTTGGTAATCATGGACTGGTTATGGGAGAGGAGCTGATAGAAATGAAGCAACTTTGAATGGGCTGGTTGGAAGACTACACTGAAGACTGTCTTCCAGCCTTGCACTACCCACACTGTCTGCTCTGCTGATGGAAGTGTGGTCCTCCCAGGAAAAGATTTTTTCTAATGTCATAGCATAACGTGTATTATGGCAAAGATTGACCGGACTTGCCTGAAAATACCTTTTCCTGTTGCTCTAAAGGGCATAAACCTGATGCTTTGGGTTTATCTTCATTTCTGTGTACCCACTTTTATATAGTATAGAAATAATAGTAGACTACTTTGTGGGTTAGTGCTTAAAAAAGTAATGTCTTTATGTATTTATTGATATTTTTAAGCACTTACTTAGTCCTTGTTCTCTGGGATGAAGGACCTGCATCTGTCAGAAACACACCAGCTAAGATTCCATTTTTGAGCCTAGAAAATGCAATTGAAGAAATGCTGTCCGCTTTGGGGTGGAAGCAGAGGACTAGAAATGGGGTGGAGGGATGGAAGGAACCAAGACCTACCAAATGACAGGCATAGTTTGTTCTTTAATACTGCTTTGATAGTCTGTATTGTATATTTTCATTTTTTCATCACCCTTTCCTCGGTGACTCCAAACACCGGGGTAATATCAGTGTTTATGTTGCATAGATTATTATGACAAACATCACCACCACTTCTTCCTGCTCTGTCGGATGAGTGAGCTCGATTGCTAAAGATCATGTCCAACTCAAGTTATCATTACTTATTAAATCAAGTTTGACACAGAAAAATAATTAAATGCTTAAATCAAGGCATTCTACTTTGTCACACACTAGGGTCTGCTGGCAAGTCTATGGAACAGTTGTTAATATCAAAAATGAGATGAAAGATGTTCTAAATTTATCTCCCCAGCATTTCCATTCAGCATAATAACGGACGTTTGACAGTAACACTTTGCTTTTCAGCCAGTGAGAATCACTTATAAAATGAAATGAAATGAAATGAGCACACATCTTCAAAAGTAGTCTCGCAGAAACCTGGAATCATTCAGGGTGGAATAGAAAAATGTTCATTCACCTGGGAGCTGTATTTTGGCTGCCTTATGGCTCAAATTAAAATGAACAATTTTCAAATGAATATAAAAATCATACTTAAAAGACTTCAAATGGAAAATATATATGTATTTTCCAGCATCCATATATAAATTAATATGTACCATCTGCGTTACATCTGGTGATATGGAAGTGTTGTCTCATGAGCAAAATAGGTGTGAGAACTATGAAGCAAATCTGAGCAGTTTTGGCACTTAAACTGCAAAGGAGACAACATTCATACATAGACCCAAAAGTACACTGCCCTTGTCCCTTCACTGCTGCTGCTTTTAAATCCCAGTTTCCCTTCTTTTCTCCTATATTCTCCATCTGTCACAAACTATGCCTGTAGCTGCTTCATTTCTTTCCCTGGTCTATCTGTCCCTCTAACTATGCAGACTCCTAGGGATCCCAAAGAGCATTAGTTTGGCAGTTACGGTTGTCTCCTAAAGCACCCCAGAAGAACAACTCCTCAGAGCTGATAAGAACTGATCACTGATATGTAATTCAGGTACTTGATGTTGACATTGTCAGAGGATTTTCTTTTCGCCACTCGCTTTCCTTCCCACCACAACCAAATGTTTGTCATTAGTGTTTTTCATTTTCCTCTAAATTTGGAGGGTAAATCCTGTAGTAACAATGAGGCATTTTTAACTTGAAAGAGAAATCAGAATAATCGACTCCACTGGCACATTTAGGATTAACAAAAAGAGCATGTTGCATGTGAATGAAAATGTGCATCATAGCCCATTGTTTCATCTCCTTTTTTTTTTTTTTTTTTTTCCCAAACTGCAAACTTTCACTTCATGTCTGAAAATAAGTGTTTTCTTCACAAGGACACGCAGACTGCCAACTTGTACAACATGACACCAATGTTCTCCAGCACCTCATCATGTCAGGACATCTCCAAGTACTTTAAAATAAGCTGTACTATGAATTCAGCACATGGTCTATAGTTCCAGTCTAAGGACAAAAGACAAACCAAACCAAATCTTTGTTACTGATTTTAAGAGTGATCTACAAGTGACCTAGGGTAAGACTAGGAGATCAGCACTGTCCACAGCACAGAAAAACAAGATGGAAACATAGAAGAATGAAAGGACTATCTCATGTCTTGCTGTGGACCTTGAATCCTGTGGGCTGGTGGGCTCTACCACCTCTCAGAAGTCAGTTCTAAAGCAGAAAGAGAAAAACTCTGAGCATCCTTACACGACTGATTTTTGTTTTCAGATAGACTCAGGTAAGGTGTTAATTTGATAACACTGATCTTCCCATGAAGCAAGGGAATGAATTAGATGGCTTTTCCTGTTCTTTTTTTAGCTCTATTTTCTTTGCTCCTGTGTGCTATAAAACCATACTTTTGGCTTTTTGTGGTGTACTACAGACAAGCCCACCCAGTTCAGGAACACTCACCCTTCAAAGTGCATCTAGAAGCACTATGCAGAAATTAGATTTAAGGTACCAAATATTGAGTGCAGCGCAGAAGCAGATGCTGGTCTTCTGATATACTGCATGTGAAGTCAAGTACTTGAGGACAAGTCCTCATATGCCTGAGGGAGAAGAGCACACCACTGTTTATCTGAGTCTTTTTGTGTATGTAACCTAATAATGTCTGTTCATCTGCCTTTTCATATAGGGTTATGTTCATAAGCAGGATCTACTCTCATCCATGGATCTGCAGGTTCTACATGCAAGAATTTCATCATGAAAAAAATGTGGATAGAAATGTGAATAGAAAACCTCTTTTAACTCTGACTCAGCAGACACCAAGTCATACATAAGTCTGGCATGCATTTCTCTCTTAGCAATGCATGAAGCACCATGTCAGGTCCTGTGCTTTCCCAACGTGCTGGTGTTTGGAAGATCCCGTTTGCTTAGTACTTTATCTCCTTTCCTGGGAGTAACACTTCACTTGGAGAGGGGAACTGTTTGTTTTTAACAAATCAAGACATTATGCCTTTTTATTTACTTGCTTAAGCAAATGAGCACTCACATTTTAACTTTCAGAAGTAGATTTTCAGGCTGACATTAATTGCCTTGAATTATGTCAAGAAAGCAGGTATCTCTGAAGGTTTCTCTGCAAAAGGCAACAAGATACAATGCCAGCCCAAATTGCTTCCCAACACACCTAAATGAATCAGGTAGTAGGAAGGACATTTTATTTCCATTTTACACACCAGAAACTGAAGCTTACAGTTAAGATACTGCTGTTGTGGACCAAGGACTGGCCCCTGTGTTTTTGCTGTGATCCTCAGCCCAGAGGTAACCCTTTTTCACACAAGAAAAGTTTAGGGTCATTGCAGCAGGCAGGGGTGAAAGGTGTCTCTCTCACTTGGATGAACTATGGTACAGGTGGAAGGGTTACAATATATTTTTGTAAATTATTATTTTACTTTTAAATGAGGCATTAAAAAAATCTGCCAGGCAGAATATTTTTTCAGCTTTTTTTTCCTAACCCTGGAGTGGCTGTAAAACCTCAGCAGTTAAAAATGTTTTCTCTGGCTCCAAGTCTAATGTATCCATAAAAATTACATTTTAAATAAAGAAAACATTTTTTGTTCCAACTCCAGAGTGGCTCTAAGACATTACATATTTTCTTAAAATGCATTTAATTGTCTATTTAAAAAATCCTTCAATACACCATGACTGAATAATTTGTTGAAAAATCTGTATGTGTTCTAATCTCCAATTTATCAACCTTAAACCAGCATCTTGGGATCTGGTAAAAGAAAACCCTTAGATTAAAAAGCTGTCGTTGTTTCCCCTTGAGACCACGTTTAGTTCATGGCCTCTTGGGGGTGTCTGGGGCTGGATTTTGTGCTCTATGAGAAGCAGAGCTCCCTTTGTTTTTAAGTCAAGTGCAGATATTTTTCAGACAACCTGAAGAGGTTTGGGATCTCAGTACTAAGAGAAATGTCACTGAACACTCTGCATCTTTGGCTGAAGCTGTGATTGTCAATCTCTGAGCAGAAGAGCTTGAGGTGACGTGTGGGTCTTTCAGAAAGGATTCATCCTGGAAGAGGTACTGTATGATTTCCACATTCTCTTCCGAGCTCCAGTACGGGGTCCCTCTTCAGTCCTGAGCAAGTCACTTAGCAATTTTCATCCCCTTCTTTACAGAATGGGAAAACTCAATTTTACTGGCCTTAAGGCATATTATACAGAGAGATCAATTCCTATGCTCTCAGCAGACGGCGTTTTGCAAATGCTTGTTTTAATGGAGCAGTTCTGGGAATGGGGACAAGGCAGGAGAGTGGGTGCTCAGACTGCCCGTCAGAACAGGCTGCAGCTGGCAATGACCAAGACCTCCAGGGTAGTGCACAAAGGCTGTGCCCTCCCTCACTGCTAATCCAAGAGCTTTTCCGTGTTCCACTAGAGGCAAAGGACAAAGATGAATTTAAGTGTTATAGAGGAAGAGATCCCTCCAAGGATGAATATAACTGTATAAAGCTGTTCTCCGCTTTCTTCTCCATTCCTAACTGTTCTAAGAGGTCACAACCACCTGTGTGCCTCTAAGACATCTTCCCTGAGAGCTGACATACAGTCCGGCTTATTCTTACCTTGCTCCTTCACCTTGTTCTTGCCAAGATGCTCTACTGCAAAATTCTCCTGTGATCCACCACAGGCAGCTTGGTTCCTGACTATTGCTCAGAAATATGCATGACCAGTAGGTCATCCCACTGTCCATTCCTTGGATGAAATACATACTGAACAGCACAGGCTCTGAAACATAGGAGGGAGCAATGTGAAGAGCTGCAAAAAAGAGTAACATCATTCAGATCTCTTTACGTTTACCCAGCCCCTTCTCACTGAAGCTGACTGGGACTATTCTGCCTCTCTGGAGTGCAGGTTCACAAATTTCAAGCTCCACCTACTTTTCCAACTCCTGCTGTTGCTATAAGTCAAAGGGAGCTGTGGGATAAGAGCTGCTTCTTCACTAGAGGCAACTCCTTCACCAGCTTTTGTGAGCTCAGAGCACAGCAAAATTGTGCCCAGGAAGCCTCTGCCTTCCCCAGGAGCAAGATACTGGGCACACAGGGCCAGCAATGCCATTCCTTTGCAGGCAGACTTGCTACATACTATGCACATTGCTCAGACAGTGTACTGTTTCTCACTGGAGCTCTTCAGGGGACTCCTGGAGATGGACTGCATTTGTCTGCAAAATGTCTTAATTAGCCTTTTCAAATATCAAAAATAAAAAGCTGCCAGCAAGAGCAAGTGGAATATGGACATCTACACTTGAAATACAGTGAAAGGTATATGTCCTCCTCCTTTCTTTTTCTTTTTTTTTTTTCTTTTAATATAAAATTATTTTATTTGAGGACTAGAATAACCTGTTGTCCTTTTCTAAGATTCTCAGTTTTGCATAGTATGAAGTGATATAAACATTGTTAAGCAGAATCTGTTTATGTTGGAATTATAAAGGAATAAAAAATATTTTCACAGATCTACTAAAAAAATGCCATGGTCAGCTCTACCTCAAGCTAAAGAGCACTGAGGTCAGGGATGGCAATAAAAGCCACAGTTTCTCCTAAACAGAGAGGAACCAGAATAATTACTTATTTTCCAAGAAGGACTATTACATTCTTCCTAAAATAATGAATACTTGTTTATTCATACCCAAATAATTTTGTCTAGGTGCTGATGAAACCATCCCAAACATTGTCTATTAGTCAAAGACTAGAAAGTCAGCCTGCAGTTACCCCAGTAGTGTTTTGTGAGATTCCTGATTCATGCTTCCTAGCCAGAAGCAGCACATTATCACCTCTTGCTTGAGGTGACTATGGGAGCTGGAGTGACAGAAGATGAGGGTGGATTCACACATTGTTTTGGGAAGTGTGGAGTGAGGACTCTGCTTCACCTGATCCATCACCTATGAGGTCTTAGCAGTCCCCTCACTCCCATGGGGCAGGGTGGCGGTGATGCGAACACAACCAACAGCAGTACCGAACGTTGCCACTGAGGATCAATTCTTTTTCGTTGCCACTGAGAAGTCATTGTCTTTTGTTACATCAATTTAATGAATTGTTTTTCAGGGACATCCAGCTTCCCTGGCTGCGGTGGGGGAAAAGGGCAGCCTGCCAACTAGGTAGGAAAATGTTATTCTTCAACACATTTTGTCTCCAAATATTCCCATTGTTCTTGCTTGCTGCTGTGGCCCCATTCTTTTGCCTGGTTGATACACACTGCATCATATTCCCTTCCAACACCTTCTTTCACAATCTCCTCCCACAATCCTCCCATTTACAATGGATCGTGGGCTGTAGAGTCCACCCAAGGCTTTTCCCTGGCTTTCATGACCTCTGCTAAGTACTTTTTTCTTCTCAGACCTCACCACAGTGCACAGGAAGGACAGGCACCAACTAGGGCACTATTTCCTGCATTAGCACACAGGGTCAGTGTCTCTCTAGGAGAACTGGCACCTTATTTTTCCTAAATGGCCTGTGAAAGCATTTCCATTAAAGAGAGTTTAGTATATTATAACTAAGTGGATGGAACAGAGTGAGTGTTTATTTACCCAGGAAAGTTTGGATCAGATGGAACATCTGGTTTTCATTGAAATCCTCAATTTTACTGAAAAAAAAAAAATGTACAGCTGGGTTAATAGAGAGTCAAGGAAGGCAGGTGGCTGACATGTGATTGCAAGTGAGTTTAAATCGGCTCAAAACATGAGCATCCTCTGAAGTCTCAGTTCAGATCATGCCTGGAGAGCATTTTAAGTTCCGATTTGCAGGCTTGAATAAGTATAAAGATTGCTTATAAGTGTCGAATGCACAAAGAATTATATTGTGTTTCTCTGAAATGTTTTTGTTTTCTTTCCTTTCATTATAAATCCTATTATCCTGTGGGTCAGCCTAACCATTGCACAAGTCCAAAAAAATGCATGAGCCAACATATTTTGCAGGGGGTGATACCACCACGCTCAGCTTTCTAGGAGCCGCGACACAGCCCTACTGGATGGGCCGGCTGCTTGTTGTTCAGAGGCGCAGGCACAGGATATCCGACTTAGCCATCGGTGTTAGGAAGGAGCCTTGAGAGGGATGACTAGTGCTGGGACTCAGTGCCTGGCTGAAAGATTTCTTCTCAAAGCAGTCACAATGTGCAGTGTCTGCTGCTGCAGACGCAGGAAACAATGGTGGTGGGAAGAGAAGGTTTTTCTCAGTCTATTGGTGCTCACCACTGACTCTAGTGATGTGGGTTGCCTTGCAGTCCCTAGGATCCCAGGAGAACAAAGCCCTGTCATTTCTAGCAAGGTTAGACCTCCTTTGCAATGTGCCCTACTCGGTACAGCAATTTGTCCTGGCAATCACATTTGCTCCAGAAAACATTTCTTGAGGAAACAGAGATGTTGTCATAGGAAAAAATGTTGGGACTGGCTGAGATTGGTTGTGGGTTTATTTATTTATTTTTTCTCAGATGCCAGGAGGTGCTTTGAAACACTCTTTTGCACTTTCTATACAGTAGTCTTATGTCTTGGCACTGTGCTTATGTGAGAAATAATATGAAGAGGTACCCTGTTTGTGTATGGGCATATGTGCCAGTTTTGCTGGTTGGGTTGGGCTGCTAGCCCGGGAGATGAAACTGCCTGTCCCTGAGACTGTGGGTCAGGACCAAGCGGTATCAGTCCATGAACATCAAACTGATATTTAAGTTAATATTTTTCAGATCAGTTAAGGATTCAGTGAAAGAGTCAAAGAAAGAACTCAGGTCCCTTGATTCTCAGTCCCTGCTCTAATAAAGCAGTGATTAACATTACAGTTTATTATTACTTTAAATTTCAACTCCCATCTGAAGCTAGAGGAGCTACAGTACTAGTCAGAATCCTATTTTCTGTCTATCCATTCAGCAATGAAGTCCCAAGACAGTCTGACTCACTTTCATATAGAAAATCCTTTAGTCCAACATACACCTCTGTCTTTCTTAAAATGTGTCCTTATTCTGTACAGCAACTGTAGAAAAAATTGCATGCTTTCACTCAGTTGATCTATTCCCTGACTATATTTTTATCCAATGTATTTAATACTAAAATACAATTTTACAACATTTTTTTTTTATTTCACTTAGTGTTGACAAAGGTAGGAGAGAAAAAAGCTGATTTCTGCTCCAGCTCGTCTATCACCAAAAGATTTGTTAAATGTTTTCCAGTTTCAGGACCAAATGCTGCCTCCTCAGCTCTTCCTTTGCAAACTCAGAGGACAATTTATTTACAAAGGTTTAATTGTGAGCAGAATTTGATGTAATGAAGTTTTAATGGCAAAGTTGTATGAGCCAGAAAATGCCCATCTTGACTTTCAGATCCCAAGCTGAGTCTGCAAGTGGAGATGCTTCTAAACTGAGAAAATGTCATTCAGGTCACTCAGGCACAATAAAAGTGAATCCCTCACTGTCCTTTTTATAGCCAAGAGCATGCTCATGTAAACACTAATGCAGGGCTAAGATGCTAATGGCTACTTCTGCATAACCAGGATAGTGGTTAATGACAAGACTCAAAGGAGCATTCTATACACAAATACATGCAAATGGCCAATGTATTTTCTTCAAAGCAGAAGAATTTTGATGCACCAAAAGTGCCTCATCTTTCCAGCTCTACCAAGTTTGTCTAAAGAAAAATGACTCCTTAGAAATCTTAACTTCTTACTCTTTAGGAATGTGTTCTGAAGATCATTTTCATTGGAAATATGTATCTAGAGTCTGCTCACTCACCTTTCCTGCCTTGAAATCCTCCTCCAAGCAAATCCATCCTAAATACAGCAACTTGACACTGTCCTTTATTACAAAGGCAAGGAATGAGTGTCTTGAGTCTCTTGGCCTCTGGGAATGCTTCCAGGAAAAGACAGGCTGGTTCAGGCTGCAGGTCATCTGAAGAGTCACAGATGGGCAGTGAGAAGGTGAAGGAAGACTCTGAACTGGGTAGCTTTAGTCTGTGGGCAGAACATTTTGTTCTATAATTACTTGTTGGTGAACATCATTATGTTGTTGCCAAGGACTGATTTAATCTCTGCTGTACCTTTGTAATTATCCATGTGGTGTGAGTTGAACCATAGAGTCATAGAAACATAGAAACGTAGAATAGTTTGGGTTGGAAGGGACCTTTAAGGTCATCTAGTCCAGCCCCCCTGCAATGAACAGGGACATCTTCAGGTAGATCACATCGCTCAGGGCCCCCTGCAATCTAATCTTGAATATTTCCAGGGATGGGGCATATACAGACTCCTCGGGCAACCTGTCCCAGTGTTTCACCACCTTCATTGCAAAAAATGTCTTCCTTATGTTTAATCTGAATCTACCCTCTTTTAGTTTAGAACCATTACCCATTGTCCTGTAACAACAAACCCCACTAAAAATCTTTCCTGCAAGCCCCTTTTAAATACTAGAAGGCTGCTATAAGGTCTCCCTGGAGCCTTCTCTTCCCCAGGCTGAAGAACCCCAACTCTCTCAGCCCATCTTCTTAGGGGAGGTGCTCCAGGCCTCTGATCATCTTCATGGCCCCCCTCTGAACCCTCTCAAACAGGTCCACAACCTTCTTGTTCTGGAGGCCCCAGAGCTGAATACAGTACTCTCCAGGTGGGGTCTCATCAGAGAAGAGGGGCAGAATCACCACCCTCAACCTGCTGGTCACACTTCTTTTGATGTAGCCCACTATAGTTGTCCTTCTGGGCTGCAAGCACATATTGCCACTCATGTCCAAAATGAATGTCAAAGGACACTTCAGATAGGTGCTTTCTAATATTGTA
>JAAGNO010017155.1:123443-150430 GCA_033439905.1 Ceryle rudis
ATAAAGGCCAGCTCTGCTGTCTTGCTATATTATGCTATTTTATTCCTTGTAAACTTTTAAATTGATGGCGGTGTCTTCAAAAGAGTTCCACAGTAGCCCAGTTCAACTGTCATATAGCCATTTGAATAGTTCATTTCCCTTATTATTTTGATATATTTGCCCAAATATACCTGTGTTACTGTGATGCTGACTTATTTACTTGTTTCAAAATCTATATATAGTTCCTAGGTGGTTTACCAGTCATTCCAACAGACCAGAAGAGTGACCCCTGTATCTTCAAAGCATTGTGTAAGGTTTTAGCCACTCATCTCTCATTAAATTCAATGATACTCAAGCTAAAATCATGAATGGTTCCTTCTCCTTACTGCCCTCTTATCTACAGCTAAAAGACAGGCAAGCCTGTGATCATCTTTTCCTTCAGGTGCCCCTTAACCTGAAACTCAGTAAATATAGTTTTTATTACATAATCCAAAGCCTTTTCAAGCATTAGTCAGTGCAGCACAATGCTCTTTGTTTAGCTTCACAGTACAGTGAGAGCAAATACACTAACAGGCTTGTTCCTAGTCCCTGTATGGTTACCAGTCTTTCAGTGGTGATGTGCTGCTATACTTGTGATGAATATACCTACCAGCAACTTTACTGGCTATGGATGCATGTATGTAGCACTATTTATGTGGAATCTCTGGTTTCTCAGCATTTTCTAAATGAGCACCCTTCAGCTAAATGAATACCAATGCCAACATTTTAACAACATTGTATAATAAAAAAAAAAAAAAGAAGAATATCTAATACCATAAATAACATTTTTCCCTGGAATTTTTTGATGCCTTACATAAAAAGGGATCCCAGAGCAGTTTTCACCAGACAGAAAAAACACACATTTTGCCATTTTTACTGCCTATGTAAGGTCTCGCCTTTCCAGCCATGCTTTTGCACACACCTGGGAGAGGAAGGGAGGGTTCCCATTTCCCCCTGTGTTGTGCTACTGAACAAACAGACAGAGATTCGGAGGGATGAGCTCCTGCTCAGAGCAGCCTGTCAGCCTCTGCTAAGAAAAGATAAGCAAGGACTTTGCCAGCTGTTGCTGGAAGCAGCTCTGACCTGTGCTTCTCCCAGCCTGCTTACACAAGACTCTAGGGAATGAGAGTTGAACTCTGTATGTCACATATTTGCCTCACTTGCCCATTTTCCAAAGAGCACCTCAAAGTGGAGGGCAGTCTTCTCTGACCAAGCCATTTCCCTCTTTCTCTCCTTTTTTCAGGAAGCACTGAGGTTATTCTGTTCATTTCTGCATTAAAAATCTGGTTTACCAATTCCATCGCCCAACTATAAAAGAGTGAATAATATTGTACTTGTGAATTAGAGCTGAATTGTGCTAGCGCAAAAGTCCAGGTGAGACCACTGGTTTCCTGTGTAGATCTGAACAGGCCAGGCTTTAACTGTAGATTCTTCTTCCTATTTAAATTGGCTGCTAGAAAGCAAAGAGCCTTTCAAATAATTTAAGCACAGAAGGCAAGTTTATGTCCATTTCTAAAATATAGTTAGGTGATGCTATTCCCAGTAATTAAATACTTCATCACTGGAAACCATAATAAGAATGTGCTAATTTCAGTTCACAGTAGATGCTCAAAGGCAATAAATTACAACTCTCTATCACACCCCCATCCCTTTTATGATTACTGTTCTGCTATGGAACTAATGTGTTTTCTCTCAAGGCTAAATAAGTGTCTTCTGTTACTGCAACCTTATAAAAATCTTTCTTAAGCCTAACAGAAATCAAGTGTTGGTTATGAAATGTGAGTTTCTGGATTCTGTTAGGCACTCTCCCAAAATGCTGATGGCAAGCAAAGGAGACAGTTGCACCAAGGAATTACATCAGTGCACATGGACACATTTTATTTGTCATGTATTCTATTGATGGTAAAAGCAAATCATAACTTCCAACGTAAAGGAGGAAGTCTGTGTGATAAATGCCATCTGTCTGATGGCTGACTGCTTCTGAACTGGTCTGGAGACACTGAAGCCCCAGTGGCACATTGTTTTTAAGAACAAAGAAATCCTGGCTGTCCTGAAAGCATACTAACAGATATTAAGAAGACTGTTACAAACACCAGTGGAAATACACTGTTCAGATTTCTTTCTTGGCATTTCTGTTCTCCCAAATGCATTTCCACAAGTCCATGGCCATAGAACATTATCACCCAGAATGCAAGAAACAATTGGCTGGGGTGATGCTTTCCTTCTACATTCTCTCCTTTAGTCTTTCCCTCCACTCAAAGCATCATCTCATGCCAATGAATCAGAAATCAAGTTAAGGCTTGCTGTTGTCTTAACTTTCTATAAAACCTTTTTAAATGTATACCACAAGATGAACTACTCTAGTCCTCTCCCCTTATACAAGACCTATTGTTCCTTCTGCCTTAAAGTTGGGTTCATTACAGATTCATTTCCTATACATTGTGATAGTGATGTGTAACATGTATACAAATCTATGACTCTTGAACCTTATTCCCACCTTAAACTAGCTGCAACAGATCCTCTAGATTGCCGACAGAACGGGAAGCAGATGCTTTGGAAACCATTTGGATTTCAATAAAGGAAGGAATCTCTATTTGGTCAACAGATTATGTGCAGATTTCAGTGGTTGCATTGGAGTCATAAGCCATAAAACTAGAAGTTGAGGCAATGAAATTCAGCTTCTTGGTTTTTCAGATACTTTCTGCAAGACCTTGAGCAAGTCCTTTAGGCTGATATGGAAGTTAAGCATTTCTAAGGCACTACCAAGAAAGTCTCCCGTCGTATCTATGCAATTCCTACTGCTCTACCAGTCAGCACTACTAACCATAGCACTCATTTGTCTACTTTCTTCATCATTCTTTTATGACAAATACCTGCAGGAATCTGTGTTCAAAAAACTCTAAAATCCTTAAGCATTATTGCTGTCATGCCTGAAAATCCTTTGACCAGCTCAGCCTGCGACTAATGCCTTTTGCAGAAGGAAAGGGGCAGGCAGGTCCTGCAGCAAATACAGATCAAGCCTTATGACAAACATTTAAATAGCTTAAAAACACTCAAGTTTCTTACATGTTTACAAATTGCAAGAGGAACATTTTGCAGAATAAAACTGCAGTCCTGGAGCTTAATACTCACTCTACCATTTCATTACTGCCCCTCTTTTATATTAGCACACCGAGCAATTTGTATGCATCTATGGACCCTTTAGTAATGTATACCCAAAGTAATTGCCAAATGTTATTCAGTGTTGCTACCATGTAATAGTTCTAATGAATAATGTTTTTGTTAAGAATGTGGCAAACTGCTATTTATTCAGATGAATTCTAACCAACCATAATGCCTGGGTCTTGCTTCTGAGGTATGAATGCAATAATTACCAAACACTGTTCTAAAATGCACTTTGTTAACTTGGAGTATGTTGTGACATACATTTAAAGTGCCCACAAAGCTGCCTTGGTTGTTTCCCCCCACACCCCTTAGTCTCCATTTCTGTAAGCAAGATCTACACTTGCTGAATCCACCAGTTGAGGGCCTCCACCTCCACTTCTGATGGAGATTCAATAACTGAACATGAGACAGTGAAGCAAGAAGTAAGGTTACCTAGAAGACAAAGTAGGAAATTACTTTTCAAAATTATCATTTTCCTTGAGGTTTAAGCTCCAAAGGAACTTATGGTGGTTTGGAAAAGGTCCTCAGAATATGTCCCAGAACCAGCAAGTCATTTAAGTTAGAAAGAAGTAGCACCAAATGCAAAAGTGTATATTAGAAACAGTTTGCTAATGGGCTCAGGGAGAGAATCGCTCAGAGCTGTCAGAACTGGAACAGAACCGCAAGCAGCAGGCTGAGCCAGAGAACAAGAATGATGTTGAGTGACAGCACTGGCTAGACAGAATCAAACCCAATACAAAATTCAGTCATTATGTAATTATTAGTTTTAAATAATAAATAATAAATACATTTAAAATGTTATAAAAATTGTAAGTACATATTTTTATTGGAGGTGGAACTAGACCTATCACTGACAAGTGAGCTCTAGAACAAAGTAGTTGCAAGCAAACAAACAGACAAAAAACAATAAGTGAAACTAATTCATTACTGTAGAACTAACATTGTATGAGCATAAAAATATTTTGGAGACTGGCCTAAAAAGTTTTAAAACACGTGATTTTGAAATCTAAATCAAATGATGTGAATCTAAATAACTTGTATTGGGTTGTTTGCATTCCTCACCACTCAGGACTGTTCGGGACATAGAAATTCTCTTGTCTCTCTGCACATTTTCTGCAGAGCTTGCAGAGTTGCAGGCATGTTTGGTGCTGGCAGAGAGTTATAAGCATTTTAACTTGTGCACAGATAAGTACAGAAATTTGCAGCCTCATAGCTGGGAGACAGATGATACTGCAGGTGCATTAGTACGGACACGAGTGCCACACTATTTTTATCATGACTCATCTGGGAATTTAAAGAAGAGTCTTTCTTCCCTTCTGCAGCTGAGAAAGACCAGGAAAAAAACCTCTGGAGAATTCAGGCAGCTGGGCCAGAGAAACATTTTGGGTTTGTGTAACTCATAACTTCTAGTATTTGGAAATTATAGTAAATACTGTGGCAAGGGACAAAAAAAACCTTGAGTATATAACTAGTTGGTGAAGGAAGAGTGTTACAACAGACTGTAGCACTTTTGTGAGTATTATGTGTAGCTCTGATTTTCCCCATTATTACTGTAGAGCTTTTTAACAACTAGATGGAAGTCATAATTCTTGGAGGAAATTCTCACATACATGACCAGAAGAAGACAATTGCAGTTGAGGATAGCAGTCTATAGAGAAGACATTGTCTCTTTGGTTGTGACACTGATTATACTGAAGCCAGTGCTTCCAGCTTAGGGCCCACAAGAAGAATTTGAGGTTAAAAAAAATCAGTATGTTTTTTAGGGAAGTTTTGTGCATTGTGTATGTGTGCTTTGTCCTGAATCCTTCTGATTTCTTTGACATCACTCTCCCACAGCCCATTGCATCAGCAGAAGGGAGGACAAAGGGGCAGAGGATGAGAGAAAGGGTGGGAAGAAGGTGGAAACCTTTAAAAGTAATTGTGCTTCCTTAAAAATGCTGTGCTAAATGGCACAGGGGGAGACCTAATCTGGGGATAAGAGAACTCTGTGGCCCCTTCTGGGAAAAGTGCAGTGGCCTAGGCTTAACTTGGAGAGGCGGTGGCTTGACTGATGCTTACTGCACAATCATCAACTTCTGTGGTAATTCCCTGAGTTGGTCAGCACTGTCCTCACAAGGAGAATAAATTGTTTCAGGGTCCAACGTTGCAAACAGGAGCTCAGACAGATGCAGTCGTGGTCAGGAGAGCATGATGAATTGATTCAGAGTGGAAAAAAAAGACTTAATTTTATCAGAAAAAGTCAGAGTTTGTGCAATGTTTTTATACATGGGTGCAGTAAGTGAGGCTGCGGCAAATTATTTTGCCACTCATATTTAACTCCAAATTCTACATTACATATATCAGCAGCACCTTCTCAGAACATTTTGTTGCTGGTATTTTAAAATGCAAATCTAATTTAACAAAAATCAAAATAGAAGATGAGCAAGATATTCTTTATGAAAATTTTGTCTCCTTCTGTCAGGGCACTGCACAGCCTGAGGGGTCCCTCACAGCCCACCCTGCCCCACCACCCCAGCCAGGAGCAGGGCAGGACAGGGGGCAGCTGGGGCAGCCCCAGCCCCAGGCATTGGGTACCTCCCTGGGGCCAATGATGGACCAAGACTGGGACAAGAGGTCAAGCTGCCTGGAAGCATCTCCCCATGTCACCAAAGGATTGGACCACCGGAGGCTGCCCTGCCTCTGGGCCAGCCCTGAGCTGTCAGGCAGACGCCCCAGAGAGGGGTGCTCCCAGAGTCCTCACAGCCCCCTCACAAGACAGGTAAAGATAGCTGGGAATGCATTTCTTTTGTTAAACGGAGAGAAAGGAAAAGCACTTTTGATGCCATATCTCCTGGTAGTATCTTTTCCATTGTGTGTGATTTTTACTCCTTTGATCCGTTCCATCTCAGAAGAAGCGTGGAGAGTGATACTCACAGGGCAGAAAACATGGAAGAAAATGAGAGCTTAATTGATTGCCAAAATTATGCTGCCATGAGTCCTGGGACCATTAGCGTATTGCAGGTCCCAGTGGAGCTCATTCCCTCATCACATTATCTCCTGCTGCTTTCCAGACAATGGAGTGATGTGATTGGCATATGTCACACGTGTGTCATTCTTTTACCTCAGAAAGCGAAACTGGGTTATGCCTTAGATATTTGCAAGCCTATTCAGGGCCAGTTGAATTTTGGGTATGGATCTTGCCCAGGGGGACATCAAGGATGTCTCTCTTGCCTGTGAAGGTGTGGTGTTCCTCTCTGCACACCCACAGCAGGGGTTTAGCACTCTAATGAAGCAGCTAGGTGGTTTTCACTCTGGAGGATCCCGTTCAGTATCTTCAGAATTCCCCATTCAACCCTAAGCCAGGCACTCCCAGGACTATTTTAGCAGTCATCATTCAGATCAGTTACTGAATACAGTTTTACTTCTCATGGAGCTTTTCTTCCTGGTTCTTCCACAGACTTTACCAATGTCAGCATTCCTGCTGCACCAACTATTTAACCCCTGAGAAACTGGATCACAGACAAATCCAAGCTCCTTCCTTTCTATGAACACTGAAGATTATGAGCTCCTGATGTTTCAGTAATTTTTAGGCCGTAGTATGTTTTCTCATGGCTCCGATCTTCATGAGTACTTGGCATCTCTGTTAACCTGGCCTTTGGAAACTTGCACTGGGAGTCCAGAAAACTAGAAGCAGACAGATTAGTGAGTCTCAGAGGAAAATAAGGTTTCACGTGACTTGCCTAACATCACAGAGGCATCTTGTGCCATAGATTTAGGATCCTGATCTCTAAACTTGCATTTCATTAAACTAATAATGAAATATTTTCTTTGCCTGCAAGCCACTGAATCAGATTCCCAAATTCTTCAACAAGGATCCTCCAGCTAACAGCACCCTCCTTCCCTCCAGTAGCAGAACCGTACACCAGAGCACCTAAGCTGTTCATCAAATGAGATGGATCTAGCAGAGAAGCTGTAAGTTCATACAAGTAGTCTGTTTCAAAGTGCACACACAGAGCAGCAAAATAACCTTAGATGTAATCTTAACATAGTTCCTTTTTAACTTTTGAAGACTAAAATCTGAAACCTATTTTCTGAATTTTGAAAAATGCCATATCATTTTAAAATGTCTCATCCAACTGTTTTAAGTTGTTAAAGGAATACTTGTAAAATCTGCCTTCTTCAGTAATATGCACACTATTATTATGTTCCACAAGCAAATTAACTATGAAGGACCAATCATACACTGCCTTTCATGTGAGGTGAGTAATTTCCAAGTGTGGGAAGTGTAATAGTACATTTCTTTCCAAGGCGGGGAGTTTTGAACAGTAGAGTTTTACATCCATTCCATACTTACATTTTCTTAGTGGCAATGACTCTGTAAGGAGCTTCAAGAGAAGACTCAGGACCTATGATCTCAAAGGCAGATTTTGCAGTCTCCACCCACGTAAATGTTCCTTCCACAGTTGTGTCCAGTAACATAAGAAACCTGAATTTGTGCCGTACTGAAGTGAAAGCCATCTGATGTGTGAGAGGTTATGCCCAGGAGAATTCTGGTACCTCCTGATACAATCTACACCAACAGGAGTTTAAGACACACAATGTAAACCTTATCCAGACTAATAAACTGATGAGGGACCCTGGGTTAGCTCAGGCCCATTGTAAATGAAGGATGCAAATGGTTGGGTGCCTGCAACAGCACCAAGAGCAATTTGCAGCAGCACTGCAAGCAGGACCGATTGCCTGCTCTGCAGGGGTGTCCCCAGCACCCTGCATACAGTACGTGTGACTGAGAAGCCAGAGGGAGTTGTTCATGACACTCCATCTGACAGCATCATGGTGGGCCTGCAGGGTGAAGGAGGTAAATCTTCCTACCGTGTCAGGTGTAAGTCCACACCTGCATCCTCTTTGAAACGGTGCCTGCTTCTCCATGCTAAGGAGCAGTTGTACACAACAAGGAATATGCAAAGTGACAGCAATTGGCAGCTGTTTAAGCCCAGGCAACTATTTCATCGTTAGTCTAAGTACACAGTCATGCAAACTGATCACTTTTATTGCTGATTTTGTTTATACTTACGTATACTAAGGGGTTTTCAGCCAAGAGTAACTCCCGTGTTCAAACCCAACTCATCTGCAGCAGAAGTGATCTTCAACCCTGCTGCATCTGTGTGCACCCTTGCGAAAACAGAGGGTGGGTGGCAATAGCAGTGGGAGCAATGCCAATCTTGCCTTGCCAGCGTGGATGTATACTCTAAAATATCCAGAGCTACTGTACATGGGGAACTGTGGTGAAAAGGACAAGCAGATGTGATTTACCTAATTGACAGCCTAATTAAGATCTGAAGAAGAGGTGGGTGATTTAGTGTTGTTGGAAAACAAGTTATTGAAAGGATTGAGAATTAATATAAAAGGTCTCAGTGGTGTTTAATAAACAGAATTCACTCAAAAATGTTTTTAAATGTTCCAGCCCTCATTTTGTACAATAGTTCTGCCAGCCTGTGATCACCATGTTCAGTACAGAGCCAAGAGAGCACAGCTGAGGCGAGTGGGGCTTGCCACTGAGTTTTCTTGTTCTCATCCGTTTAATGAGATGCCTGTCCCTTAGACTGTAGCACTAGTCGGTAGACAAAACTGAGTGCAACGTCTCTCACTTCACTGAAATATCCATGCTCATTATAACATGTTTTGTTCAGCAATTTCCACTCAGTTGCATGTTTTAAGTGCTTCAAAACAAGTCATTCTGGGATGGATGTGGTTTTAAGAGCAGGGAATTTCTATGCTCAGCCCTGAGGTGATCCCCCTCGAATTCACCTCCCCTTTCTACTTGCCCATCTGCCACTTTTCTTTTTTTTTTTTTCTGTTTCCACACAAAAATAAAACACTGGATCTCGCAAGGTGTCAAATTCTAGCCACTAGACATAAGCTGGTGCTACTCCATGAGGGGAGCCAAGTGGTGGTACCTGTCTCTGGGGTGTTAGATTTCTAAAACAGACATTTGGGCAGGGTAGGTTGGAAAGTGGTAAGAAGAATTCTGGCTGTCTGTTTGGGAAGTCAGTAGGTTTTTTGCTTTGTTTTGTTTGTTTTTTTCAAAACGATGGTCTTGAGACAACTGCTGAGGGAAGGCAACATCTGTAGGTGACAAGTAACACAGTCTGAGTCACTCAGCAGTTTTCCAATGGGAATAGAACTATTTAGACCAGGGAAGCACTAGTGATGGATAGATCTACCTTTGGAGTCAGCTTTAGTACCGCAGCTGGGCAAAAGGAGTGAATGTGAATAACAACAGACTTGGCTTCCTGGGTAAAATGATCCTACTTGAAAGTAACTTACTTTGTATCTGGGTAGTTCATCAAGCTATGACACAATCGTACCATGCTTGTTGTCCAGAGGGGTTCCTACACCTGTGGGATACTGCCATAGCAGAAAATTGTCATACCTTATCACTTAGAAAGGGGGGTTATTATAGAACCAATGTTCTTGCATTAAAGTCTGCAGGTGTTTTTCAAGTCCAGCTTCCCACAAAGACAAAGTTTTTTGGCCCTTCTGGATCGATTAACCAAATTTGACATAGATGCCGTTAAGAATATGTGAAGTTAATGAGAGAGAGACCCTAGAAGACACTCACGTGAAAGCAAACAAAGAATCTACTCTAGAGAGAATTAATGATTCTCTCACTATAGGGGGGAAAAAAAAAAGAAGAAAAACCACAACAAACAAGAAACAATTTTCCCCCAAATGTCAATCAAAATAGCACCTTCTCAGACACCAAACTCAACCTCAGGACACAGCTTAGTAGAAGCTTTGACTCCAGTAGTTCACAGAATAGTTTGTTCTCTCTGAGAAACCTTCTTCTTTGAACCTGATTCCTCTAGTTGGTGAAAAAAAAAAAAAAAAAGAAAAAAGAAAAGGAAAAAAAAAGAGAAAAAAAAAGAAAAAAGGGGTTTAATGATCTTCCCAGTGCAGTGTGCTGGCCTTTAAAGTCTTGGACATTGTTGCAGGGAAGGCCTTGAAAGAATGAATGAAAGATATTTTTGGCCAGTGGTTGAAATTAGTTGGGGTTTAGGTTGATTTTATTTTAGATTTATGACAAAGAAGCCTGGAGTCCTAGATGTATTTTCTTGTACGTTTGTACTAGGAAATGAAATATAATAAATCTAAAAATAAGCACTATCCAGTCCTTGTTTTATGAGCCCATAGAGATCTAGCCCATAAAATAAATGAACGCAATATCACTGAGCACTGGACTTTGTTCAGAGTTAGCTAAAAGTTATGCAAAATCATAATGAGGCCTGCTACCTTAAGCAAGAAGGACATTAGTCTCCAGTCACTCATTTTCTCCCCTCCTTTTCTGCACTCTGTTTATTTCAGGAAGCCTCTGAACTTCTGATCTTCAAAAATGTAGCCTGTGTACGTCTGAGTGGAGAGAAATATGAGAAACTGTTGATGTGGCTTCACCGTGGGTTTTAAAGTGAACCACGGTGTTCACCGTGTTCCTGTTGCTAATTTTCCTCAGATTAGAACTGATCTCATTCAGTGCAATAGAAATGGCATTTTTCAGTCATTAGACAGATTTAAATAGGAATCAGGTGTTTTTTAAGACATCCCTTGCTGATCCAATATAGTCCTGATACTGGGGAAAAAGGAGATCAGAAAAAAATATTTGTGAAATTTTTAGTTATATGTAGAGTCATGAAGGGACTTGGCACCTATTGCTGCTCCCTTAGACTTACTCCCCTCATTTCCTGCTTTATTCTGGAGGTGCCTGAGGTACTGAGGGTACTAAGTGTCTGACACTAGGAATTGCTGACATGCCATCAGTGCCAAACAAATTTACTGTCTCTGAAGTTCTGGCTGAACTTCCCAAGGAGGCAGCAATCCAGCACCTGGGGCCTCCACAGGTTGGCACCACTGCTCCAGCTGCACAAAACAGGGTTTAGCCCTCCAATTTCTGCCACTTAAAACTCCATAAAATCTTTTTTCCAGTCATCACTCTCAGCTGGACTATGAGTTAAATTTAGGATTTTCCATCCAAGCTCTTGATTTGCTCCACCACCAGGACAATATGTAAATGATGCAGAAAGCACTAAGTACATGGCTTCAGATATATGCTTACCGATGAAGACCGCACATCGACTGTCATCCAACCTCGCAGCAAGATACATGGCACAGCTGGGTATAGGTCTCTGTTGGTATCTGCTAGTGCAGCCATGACAACTGGAAAAAATAATAACTGTCCCTTCAAATGAGAACAGCTTTCCACAAATCCCTAAGACTACCAAAACCAGAAGTCATCAGATCTGAAAGCCCTCAAAGTGTCCATCTGCCCAAATTTGGATAGATTTTGGGCGTTGCAGCTCAGTATCAGATGAAGCTCTGACTGTCTGGACAACAGAAGATTGAGAAATATTAAAGGCAACAGCCCTATATAAAATGGTAACATTTCAGAAACACCTTATTTCTGCTGGAAGCCAAGTACATTTCCTCCAGACTCATCTCTGGTGAGAAATACCCTGGATTTCCCCCCCCCCCCCGCCCCAAAATGCTAACTAGTCTGCTGTAAGAGAAAACCCAGTTCACTTTGAAGTGATAAGTATGCCTAAACTTGCTGCAGGCTTCAGTATCCCTTAGGGTCCTAAGGCCTACAGATTATTTTTATTCATTTCAAATGAAATAGAAATTAGGAAAAAAAAAAAAAAATCAATACAGCTAAAAAGAAGACACTGGAGAGCTTTGTAACCCCCTCACTCTCACTACAGTGTTCTGTCTTCTGTCTAACAGGATCTCCTCTATCATTTCTTCTGGAGAAAATTCTCCTTTGATTGAGAGCAAAATAAGATTTGACACGTGGTCCAGAATAGGCAAAAAAAAAGTTACTGCACTGTCTAGTGTGAACTAGGGTCATTGGTCTGTGTGTTTGCATATTCTACCGAGAGCGTATATGGAGAGAAGCCCCAGTGAAAGTGCCATCACTGAGCAACTTACTGAGGCACCCAGAGACGTGACTGCAGCAAAGATGCCGTGTTTTAATCAACCCCAGCCATCCAGCAGCAAAGACCATGGGTTACTTTTTGTCGTACAAGAAGAGTAGCCGGTAGCCTGGGCAGACATCCGTGCTGCTGCATTTTCCTTTGGGTTGCTTCATGTTTTAGGCTTGCTGAGGCTACTGAAGATGTGTCTGTCCACACTGCTGTCAGAACCCCAGTTACTCTGCAATAGTAGCAGAAGCTGACCAAGTGGGAGCACAGATTTCGTGTTTGGAGGCGGTTTTCACTGCAGTTTGTAGAAACAGGAAGCTCAAGGAGCAAATGTGCCGTCCATCCAGCTCATATCAATAGATAAAATACCACATCCCTATCCTCCAGCCTTTGCCTAATTCAGCTAAATATTCCCCAAAAACAGTGGAAGTTTTTCTAGGAAATGGTTGTCACCATATATTTGGGTTAGGTCTACAAATCCTTCTTCATCTCCACACATCTGCCCTACCTTCAAGTACTCTGGTTCCTACAGCAAGGATGCCATTGTCATGGGAGAGCTCCATGGCACTCATAATTCCTCTTTAAAGTCCATGTATAAACTAGAAAGTAATTTATACTATGGTTTGTCAAATAAAGAAAGTGTTTATGGGCCAGGTTTGGATCTGCTGATGTGGGTGGGAATTTTGCTGCTGCCTTCAGTTGCATCCAGTATGGTCCTTATGCTGCACACCATATGTCTCGCTAACCACCACACAATCCCTCACCCCAAACTGCTAGCTCCAATCTTTTTTAGAAGGAGAACGAGTGAGACTGATTCATGCAAAGTACCCTCATAGTTTATAATGAAGATTAAAAGCATAATTATTTTTAGGAGCTCCTCAGTGATAGGAAATTTCAGGCTTCAGTGAGAGATGACAGATGATGTAGTCCTTGACTTCAGAAAAGAGATTTCCACAGGTACTGCACTCTCTTCTGTTCCATGTCACTGCATCCGCCTCTCACTGACTCCTGGCTGCCATTTTAAAGAATAGCATGGGAATTATTTCAGACGTAGAAGATGGGGTGTGATTCAGTTTGAGATCTCAGTGGGCTGCAGGGATGAAATTGGTGATTGTGAAAAATCTTCCTACACATTTTCCATATATTTCACATGTCATCCCACAAAAGGAATGAAAATAGAAGAGTCCCTCTTACTGAAGCTGTGAGAAGAAGACAGAAATCGGAGAGGTGAGCAAAGTGTGCCAGAATGCCTCCATTCTACATGAGCCGTTCCAGAAAAACCCAGGAGCACTTGTCTCCCCCATGCAATATTTCTTAAAACGTACGCTGCTAGAACTTACAGTATGAGAAAAATCTATGATACTAATACAGTGCCTTCGGCTTTTATCATGCGCAAGCAGTGTGCTTAGCACAGAGAAAAATTCAAAAGGAACAAGACTGCTTCCCAAGAAAGCTCAAGAAAGAGAAAAGTGGAATCAACAGCCATCAGTAAGTAAATAATCAGCATTTCGGCTTCTGTGAACTGGCAGATCGATATTGCTGGAGTTTTGAAAAAAAGGTGCTTTGGAAGGAGATTTGGAAAGAGTGAGAGAGTTCCTCCATGTACTGCAATGAGGAAAGAGTTACATGTGTAAAAGGAATCATCACGGTGACCATATGAAAAGGAATTTATTCTGCAGTGCCCTCAGGGACTCCTGAGACCTCTTAAAGCCTCCGTAAGTTTAGTTTCCAGCATCCCACTGGAGCATCTGGGAATAACCATATATGAAGGCAATCGAGGATCTCATGGAGGGATCATATTAAATCTGAAGAAGCAGCATGCATTTGTCAAGATCCAGCTTTGTGGTAGTAAAGGGTGCTACATTTTAGAAATTCAGTGCTAAACAGGGAAGTCTACATGAAGTTTTAATGTCTTACATTAACTTTGTCTTGAACTCTATTCAGCTCTGCCTGACTTTTTATGCAATATGGGATATATTGATATGTGTCAGTTCTGTCTGGAGGGATGTACCAAAAATATATCAATCTTGGTACATTGTGAGACTGAATTGAATATTAAATTGTTATTCTACATAGGCAACACATTGCCTAGGTTGACTCACACATACAAAAGGAAACGTCTGACTTAATTTCTGTGCTTTTTATGTCATTTCTGTGCATTTCTGTCATTTTAAGAAGAATCTGGTCTACTTTCATATCTGAAGCTTGTTTCTTGTGAAAGAGAAATAGTGACATCCTGTGGTTCAGCTGTAGGAAAAGTGTATCTTTTATCATTACCCTTTCTCAGATGTAATTTCTCATTTTCTATGTAACCTAACAAAAACAACCTAAATTTTGCCTATGACAAAAATTTCTGATTAGATAGTCCCAAATAGCACTATAAAAGTGCAATAAGCTTTCTGTATATGTGGGTGTCAGGAAATTGTAGACATTTAATAAATGTGACATTTTATCTTTAGTTTCATAATAATCAAAACAGTCTAGGAATATTTAAAACTAGATAATTATAGAAAAAAAATGAAATCATAATTTAAAAATAGATGTGAAAAGTGGCTCTTGAAAACCAAAGTCACATCAGACCTAGAATCTAGCTCTTTCTCTCATAAATGCCTTTAGGACTTGCCATCTTTGACTTTTCCACTGTTCCCAAAATGCATTTGAAGGAATAGACCTTAATCAGAATATGATGGCATATCTCCAGGGTAAGCTGAGATCACTAGTAAATGTTATAATTGAGTGAAGAATAGTCATAATCATGAAAAAAAAAAAAAATTATTCTGATATATTGATTTAAAAGGTAATTTCCTCACATGAGACCCTTTTAAACTATATTGCTTTGGTCATTATGGAACTTCTATACTGTTAGAAATAGTATCTTTAGACAGAGTTTTAACAATATATGCTAATGTACAAAAAAATGATGCTAACAGAGCTCCACAAAGACCTTGCAATAGTCTCAAAATCATATTTCTATCAGAAAAAAGGACTGCAGAATTCCTTCCCCTTGGCATAAGTGTAATGTCATATACTGGTGACATCCTTAAGAACTTAAGATTCTATTTTCTTCTCAGATGTACGAATCAGAAAGATTATTTCTGCAGTTTTCTTCATATCAGATTCACACTCTGGATTTCTTCCCCATATATTCTGTGCTATTTGTACATTTCTCAGTTGTGAAGTTGTCCCTTACTTAAATTTAGGGGGTTTGGGTTTTTTTTTGGTTAAGATTCCCAGACACACATAGTGACTGGAACTGTTACATCAAGGCTTTCCAGTTTCTGCTACAGCTCTTGACAGTGGCAGCAATACAAAGAGCAAATGTTCTCTTGTCCCCTGACTTCCCGAATAGAAATGGCCAAGTAGATGGGTGACAATGCTGAAGAATGAAGTTGGAAAAGAAAACAAACCTGTTCAGACAGAAAGGTTAAAATGTGTTTCTTAAGCATAAGAGACTTTCTCCAGGTCCTCAATTTCATGACTTTTTTCCCCTATGATGCAAATAACCTTCAAAGACAAAAGCACGTTAATATAGACAAGGGGACACCTCAACTCCATGTCAATGCTGTGCAGGATGCAGACATCCCTGATAGAAGGTGAGAATGCCAAACCATAAGCTATAAAGAAAGCATTTTTGCCAGTGGATTGTTTATAACCTCTCTTATCATTCCAAAGGTACACACTTGGATAGGCATTTTCTTTTTTTTTTTTAAATATAAAGCCAAACAAATAAATAAATCCCTACAAGCAGCATAGAGAGTGTTCACTGAGATGGCTAATTTCAGAGACAAAAGAATATGCCATCTAACATTTGCATGTATTTCATTATGTTTGACTGACATATGGTGATCCATAAGCTTGCTGCTAATATAGTGACTGTGTTTTTTAATTAAATTGATGCTCTTAAAAAAGGTACCTAGTCTCCTGAGTAAGGTATAATCTCTTCAATTTTGAATATTGACTGGTCTCACACCAGCACTGCAGTAGTCCTAAATATGCTTCAGACTCTAGAAGTTGCTTCAGAATAATTTTTAAATATAGGCTTGTAAAATTATAGTAAAGGACAAAGCAAAACTATAACCAGAGATTTCCCCAAAGAACAATGAAACAAAGAACAGCACAGGCTATAATTCAAAGTGTCAATTAGATTTGACTCAAAGGAGTTTGAAAATTAAGTTTTTAATTTCTATATACTCCTTCCACTAATCTGTTTGTGAACTTTAGGCTGTCAGCTGAGAAACAAAAAGAGAGGAAAACTAGAATCTTTTGAACCAGAGATTTAATAACTCCCCCAGGTCACAGTGCTCATTATAAAGGGAATGAAGTGCTGGTTCTTGGGTAACAGAGCAAACATCTGCATCCTGCAACAAGCCAGGTGCTCTAAATCAGGGCAAAACCAAGGTAGCCGAAGCAGCAAAATCTGAGCATGTCCTCTGTCTCTCCAGCCTGCCTGGATCCCTGCTATGATTGTGTCTGCAGCTGGAGCGACCTCCCAACCAAATAAGCACACCTGGAAACACTGCTGGGCAGCAGCTGTCTGGCACCCACAGCAAAATTCCCAGCAGGCATCAGGTGTTTGCCTGAATTTTCCTAGGGGAGCTGGATGCATGTGCGCTGCGCAAGCTTTCAAATGTCATTGTTAGTTTGCGTGTCAGTGAATAACATTTAGGTCTTGAATTGAAATGACAAGGGAAAGAAGCTTTCTGCAAAGAGGTTCTGTTATTGGCAAAAATGCTCGCTGCATCTTTACTGTGAATTTCCTTTCTATAAATCTTTCAAGCCTCTTTCCTTGTCCACAATAAAATTCCACCTTACACACAGCTGAAAACTGTGCACACCTATCGCTATGAGCAATGTATCACTGCCATTATTTTCTCTTTCCTAGGCAGTGCTTTACCAAAGTACAGAATTGATTTTCACACATTTCTTCAAATAATTCTGTGTAATAGCAGTTTATATGAACTGCTTATCTGCTCTGTTCTTCCAGCTCTGCATTTGCTCATCACAAAACCATATACCGCCTGCTTCCTGACTCCCAAAATGAAGAGAAGCATTCAAGGTAATCACTATAGTAGATGCCTATTTACACAGGGGTTTGCATACATATATACTTTTTAATACCAGCAGTGTACATGTCGGAGTATTCACAGCCCTGCAGATATCCTCATGAACAAAAGCTTTCACACTTGAATGTTTGCAAGTCAAAGGCAGAGCAAATGCCACCAAAGGCTGCTTTTATGAATGGGGATCATGTGGTTCTATTTTACTCCAAAGGTTTATGCATCTGGGAGCTATGTTGCATTGCTTGAACGGAGCATTTTTGCTTTGATATAATTTCATTCTCAGCTTGGTCCAGGACTCATGTATTAAACACTTTCTTTCACTGGATGAACAAAGCATTGGTTTTGCTCATATTGTCTGCTTATAAACGCACAACAGGTATCTTCCAACTTCTACAAAATCACATTTTGGGTAAATCATATGTAAGAAAGAATGTTCCCCATTTGTCCGTGTTGTCCCAGGCATGTCCTCTTTTTACCCCCGTGATGAATCTTTGGATGTAGGAAGTTCAAAAGCAGCCAGAAATTCTACATTGTCCACGTGTGCCATATGCCTGATTGCCCCTGTAGTTTATAGACTATAGAGATGACAGAGTAAATGCAGTGTGTACTGGATCCGTCTGACTGGCTATGTGTGCACAGCTGCATAGCACATGCATTGTACATCAGACATGCTGAGGCTGGGATGCACTTCCAGTCCATGTGTAAGCCATCTGGGTGGTGCATGAGCACATATTTCTGGCCAGGAAACTCTTGTCACAAATATGGCAGTCCTAATTTAATCCAGGAGCATATCTGGAAACAAGTGCCAATCACTGCAGCAATTCCACTTCCTCCCTTAGGCACAACTCTGGCACCGCTGGTCAGAGATGTACTACCTGTCCACATCACACTGAACTGTTAGGTTTATTTGTCTTCTAACGTTGCTGTTCAAGAAGTCTCCCTTCTTTCCCCATTTTTAATTCCTAGTGACTTCAAGATTTGTTAGCTCTGTATCATATTTTAAAGGTGATTTTACAGAAGGAAATACTTAATGCATTTATTTGCTAGAGACTGTAATTGGCATTCCCAGGGGGTTCCCAGGGAAACAACATGTTCATCTCCATTTAAGAGAGAGCAGCAGCCAGAAAGCTAATGCTTTTATGCTGACAGACATGATCACTACTGCTTTTGTATGTGGAGACCAGGATCAGTCGCTGAGAATCAGTTACACGCAGCGTCTCCAGCGGAGCTTAGCTCTGTATTGGCAGAGCCACTCCAAAACCCTTTGCCACACTGAAAACCTCCTGCAAGTGATTTGGCTTGTCTTTGACCATTTCGCTGGGTTACCTGATATAAACACTGAGCTTGCTGTCACACAGGGCTCTCCAATTAGTCATCCACAAATTAGTGGTAAAAGTAAACTAATGCTTTGCTGGTCTTTTCTGCTTCTCTGGTTTTGTGCTCGCTGATGAGAAGAACCTGCTTGTTACGGATGAATGAGTTTTTCTCAGAAATTCTGCTTTTTCTCAGGGTGTTGTCTACAGAACTGGACTGTGGTTTTTAAGTGCCCTCAGCTCTGCACTTCTGTACGGTAAAAGAGGTTCAGATTTGTTTAACCTTTGCCTGCATTTACATTTTACTTTTGGATGAGACTTTTTTTCTGAGAAGTTATTTACTATTTCAGATTGTAAAGATGGCTTTCAAGCCTTAGAGTCTCATCAGTAAATGTATTTGCCAGAGTTACAAGTATCCATCAGGCTTTCCAGGAAATAAGTACCAGTGAAGAGTGTGGCACGCTACCTACATTTACATCAGCTGGCCATCTTACCAATTTAATTTTAAAAACCTGTATATGCACACATACATGTATTAACGTGCAATATATTTCAGGAAAAATCATGCGGTAGCTTAATGAACACCAAGAGAGCTGATATCACTGCTATTACAATAGCACCGCTATAACTCAAATTTACAAATTTAAAACCTTTGAGAAGCTACAGCTACTAAGGCAGTCTTGACTCTGATCCGTATCTCCTTAAGTCACCTGGCTGTTTTGTAACAGACCATCTGATCACTCTCAGTAAGTTAAAGGTCTATAGTACAGAGAGGTGGATTTGCTTTCAGAGATGTTACATTGTGCCTCTCAGCATGTGCAGCAATGGGAGTAAGTCAAGGGGTAAAACCCAAGATGTTTGTTCTCTCCTCTTGGCAGCAGAGATACAAAAGCTTTGGTAATGTTATTTCAGTGTTAAGGGTAATCTCAGTAGCTCCACACCTTTAGATTTTCATCATTGTTAGAATATATTAACCAGTAACATGCACATTTTCTGGAAAAAAAAGGCGGATCTGGTGTGGCAGGAGATAAAATATTTAAATGACTCTGATAGTGCTGGTGGTGGATACATAAGCAGTAAGTGTTGATAGAGGATCAGAATAATTTTCTATAAATTATCTTCTGTATTTTAATGTAATTTGTGTCTGCCCAGCAAAGATTATTATCTGGTAACACCCAATTTTATAAGGAAGTCCTCACGAAGTTCAGCAAGGCCAAGTACAAAGTCCTGTTCCTAGGGAGGAACAACTCCATGAACCACTGTAGACTGGGAGTCAGCTAGAAAACATCACTGCAGAAAGGGACCTGGGAGTCCTGGTGGACATCAAGTTGAACATGAGCCAACAACGTGCCCTTATGGCAAAGAAGGCCAATGGCATCCTGGGATGTATTAGGCAAATCATCACCAGCAGATGAAGGGAGGTGATCCTTCCCCTGTAGTTGGCATTTGTGAGGCCGTACCTGGAATTCTGTGTCCAGTTCTGGGCTCCCCAGTACAAGACATGGACATGCTAGAGAGAGTCCAACAAAGGGCCACAATGATTAAGGGATGGGAGCATTTGTCCTGTGGAAAGGCTGAGAGAACTGGAACTGTTCAGCCTGGAGAAGACTTAGGGGAGACATCATCAACATGTACAAATACCCGAAGGGAGAGTGCAAAGAGGATGGATCCAGCATCTTTTCAGTGGTGCCTAGTGACAGGGGCAGAGTCAACAGGCACAAAGTGAAACACGGAAGGTTCCCTCTGAACATCAATCAGGAAACTTTTTTACTGTAAGAGTGACCAAGCACTGGCACAGATTGCCCAGAGAGACTGTGGAGTCTTCATCTTTGGAGATACTCAAAAGACATATAGACACGGTCTTGGGCGACTGGCTCTAGGTGGTACTGCTTGAACAGGAGGGGCTGGACCAGATGACCTGAGAGGTCCCTGACAACTTCAGCCAATCTGTGATTCTATGATTCTGAAAAAAAAAAGATGGATTTTTCAGCAGCAAATCTTTACCGTTTTTAGTACCCCACAGCATTCATTTTGGTCATCAAGTAGGGCTGTTCATAACAGCTGTAGCTTCAGGAAGGGACAAGTTGATTGAGGACACTTGTCTTTCTGTGGCCTCACTATGGCCTGATTTTTTCACTGCCACAGCCAGCAGAGTAAGAGGGTAAAACTGAGCATTATGGGGGAAGTCAATGGAAATTATCAACATGCCTTTGTAAGGAAGCTCAGGTCTCTAGATCACAGCGGCTCATGACCTAGCAGGTAGTCAGGCACCCACAAGGACCATTTCAGTGTTCTCTTCACTGTTGCTTCTAAGCCCTCAAGTTTCTGGCGCATCTGCTCACCCTGAGAAAAGAACAGCACTTATGGGATATAAGCAAAATGAGAGTAACCCGAGGGGAATGGGACCCCAGAATAAAGAACATGCTGTTTTACTTAGACACTTTTTCAGGAAAATGAAAAAAAAAACCCTACAAACATGTATGCCATCGATGCAGTTTCCCTTGGATTAAAAACAGAACATTAGACACATATTTAATCAGTTTTGCTATCCCTGGGGGTGTTAATATTTGGCACGATCGCTCTTTCAATTAAGAGCTGGTTTTCTAGTTCTTAAATAAAACTAGTTAGGACATTTCCATGAATGTTTTCTCACAGAAAATGCATTTTCTGCAAAACTGCACTTTGCTGTAAGGAAATATTAATAATATTCCTTGAAGTTTCTGGATCTTCATCATATAACACTGACTCCAAGGGAAACATTTTGTTTAGTTCAAACAGATCACTAAGACTTCACCTCATGGTCCAAAAGTCATAGCAGTGCCTCATGGGAGTTTTGGTCAGATAATACATGGCCTAGCTCTTTGCAAAAGCTTCCTTGTCCGAGCTGCACCATGGACATTCCTGAAGATGAAACAGCAGCAAGATCCAGTTGAGCTGGAAACCCCATATCACAGTGGAAAAATGGAAATGCTGCATTTGAACTACAGTTCCCATGAGGAATCAGAGTCACTTTGACTTCTGAACTAAAATGTTCAAGTCAACAAACTAGTCTGTTCTCCTGCACATCCCAGAGTACAATGTTTTATCCGGTCTTCACATACTAAGCGAGCTCAGTAATACGTGCCACTGAAGTAAAACTAGTATTGAGTAAACACGTCTTCCAGAAAAGCATTCAGACTTGCTTAGGCACCATCACTGGGTTTTTTCCAGTATTGTGTTGCAGCAGTTACTTGTTCTCACTGCTTAGAGTATGTTTCATGTTTTCTTCTGACTTCATCTGATGAGAGCTTCCAGTCACAACTCTTGCTGTGGTCATATCTGTTTGATTAAAGATTACTTCAACATCCATCTTTTCACTTGAATAAACACACTGAGCTTCAAGTTTGTGAAGGCAAAGTAACTTCTCTAGCTCTCAAATAATTTTCTTTACTCTTTTTCCTCATTTCCCTTTCCTGGGTTTTTTTTTTTTTGCCATTGATCAACATCTTGTTTAAAAAGCTGACTGCAGACCTGTGTGCCATGTTCTCATATTAGTCTTACAGTGCACACACAGGAGAAAAGCAACTCCTAGTTTCCACTTATGGCTGATCTGCTTGTATACCCGGGGACTTCATAAGTCATTTGGCCTCAACATCACAGCAGTAAATTGTCATGAACTTTAATGAGTTTCCATGTCCTATGTCTTATGTTCCCTGCCTCATAGCTACAGTTCCTTTCCGTATACTTAATAAACTCTACTAGGGCACTCTGAATTTTTATAGAGTACTCCCTTTACGAATTTACCATACGGGAATAAACTTAATATAGTCTATGCTCCAAAATAAAACCTGAACTTCGACTACTTTTTTTTATAAAATACACAATTCTCTTGAGAGAATGATTTTTATGAAGAAGTGCTGATCTGTCCATTCTTTTTTCCCTCTGCTCCCCATTTTTTTTTTTTTGTAGAACAATACAAAAGCAAACCAGCCAGAATGCAGTCAGATTAAAGGGCAATGGAGATAAGTTTTCAAGTTCTTCTATCCCTGCCTTTTTTTTTTCCCTACTCCTTTTTTTCCTCTTTTTTCCTTTTTTTTTTAATTTTATTTCTACAGAATAATATAATATGCAACTATGATCAACTCTGTAAGAATAAAAAAAAGATTGGGATGGCTTTCTGTAGAGAAAGTAGAACTTCTGTTCTACTTTATACTTTTCAGAAAGACAGAATAAAAAGGCTTAAGTACAAAAGACACAGGGCCTCACCAAGAGAATCAGATCGGGAAGAATAAGAAGAAAAAGAGATCTGTGAAGTCAGAGCTACTCAGATGAAAGAAACTCCTATGTATATTCTCAGAAATAACTGCATTGCAGTCAGAGAAGGCAGAAGAGAGAAATGCACTGCGGTCCTGGACTAGTCTTGCAGATTGAGGTAGGAGCAGAAGGGAGCACTTTGAATTCCTTCCAGATGGAGACAAACATCTCAGTGCTCAGAGGGGCTTAAGGCTAGAGAGGACACAAAACCACCCTGAACTAGCCCTTGAAGAATAAATATAGGTGTTTAGGCTTGCAGAGCAACTCGTCCCTGGAAGGGGGCTCTAAAGCCATGACACCTCCTGATTAGATCTCAGTGGCCCCCAGAGCAAGTCTGACTTAGGTTACCAACAGTAAAATTTCTCCATGCCGCTGCCAAACTTAGCAATCCAAGCTACTTCTGAATCTCATTCCTTAAAGCTTTGGCTCTAACCAAGCCACCAACAAAATTCCCATAGATTTCAGTAAATACAAAATTGTACCTGCTGTGCAGATGTGCTCCACCACTGTCAATAAAAGCTGTACCAGCACATCCAGTTACAGGTGAAAAGAATCCAGTTCCCTTCTGTTGTCCTCAGTTCTGCATCTGACAGGGATGAAAACCTGCAGCAGGATCTTCCTAGTTAGAAGGGAACAAAAGACCGTGTGACAGAATATACCCAGGTAAGGTAGTGGTTTTGCATGCCTGCTTTTCAGCTGAGGCCACACAAAGTTGATAGAAAATCAGAGTGAGACTTCTGAGCTTTCAGTAATCAACATACCTGAAGGCCACACAAATAACAGAAGGTGGTGATTCTGATTTTTCCACGCCATGCACATGCAAGAAGCTCTCCCTCTTCATCCAGTGTAGTTGAGAAGTGGCTCTCCAGAGTTTATTCTTGTACATCAGCTGGGTATCAAAATGCTTTTGTTTACACTTGTTAATTTTAAAGGAGCAACCTATTGTTTATATGTTGACTTTGCATGTGCCTGTGTCTGTGTGGAAATCTATGTAGAAAAGCTCAGTGTAAAGCTCGGGATAATCATTTTAATATTATGCAATAAAGCCAAAAAAAAACCCACTTCCTTCACTTCACTGAAGTAACAGAAAAGCATCACAAGGAGCAAAACTCAAAGCCATACTCGACCCTGGTTTCTGAATGCTGGCTCTGAACTGTCAGTGGACATTACATCAGATAAGCTGTACCTAAGCCAAAGTCTAAAGAGTTAAAAGGTCAGGAAGGTAAAATGAATCAGGGCCAATGCAAGCTTTATAAGTCAGTAAAAGAATTTTAAAGCCATATGCTGCTTAACAGGCACCAGGGTAGAGGGAACGTGAGACTGGAGAAATATGATCTGTAGATCAAGTCCTAGTAACAATTCTGGCAGCAGCAACATCCAAAACCATCTGCAGCCAGTTTTGCAAACAATCTGGAACACCACCAGGAACAAATTAAAATAGTCAATCCTGGAAGTCATAAAAGCCTGTAGGAACAAGAGCCCGAGCAAATGAAATGGTGTTTTCTTGAGAATATCTTGCAATATCCTCAAAAACATCAAAAGAATTTTTTTGCCCTCTCTTTCATGGGAGGACAAAAAGCTGAAAGAAGAGTCATATGGGTAAGCAGAGAGAAATGTGTTTCAGCACCAGAGCTCCAAAGCAATCAAAATGCCACAGATTTCCCTGGCAGCAATATTAATACAAGTCAGGAAAAGTCCTCCTGTACACCGCAGGGCCTCAGACCCGGATATTCCACTACACTTTGCACCACATGTTGAGTGCAGGAGCTGGGAAGCAAGTGTGCTGAGAAATCCCACAGAGAGGGGTGTGGGTGAGAAAACTGGCTAGCATATGTGGTGCTCTGACATATAGCAACTGAACTCTCACTACATGGATCTCATTGTGCAGCACCTCCCCCAGCAAGTGAAAAAAAAATAAAAAAAAATTAAAAAAAATTAAAAAAGAGTACATATGTGTAAGAGGTTAGGAGTTTAGGACTCAGTGCCAACAGGAAACGGAAAGGGAGAGAGAAGTAGAAAGCCAGACGGTTGTAGAAACTGCAAGGAAACACACCTCCAGTGATGCTATGCAGGGAGGACTGCTGCCTTGTCAATTGTCTGGGATGGCAAATTGTCAGAAAGGAAAGCAGGAGAGAAAGTGTCTTCACAAAGGCCCACACACTGGATGCAGCACAGGCAGGGATCTCTGCTGTGGATTAGATTAACCCTTTTGAGGGATTTCTGTCTGCTAAATTTCACTCTGGGTACGAGAGGCAGCTCCCATTCTGTTCCCCTGCTCTGCTCCAGCAGTGGAGGCAAAGTGTTTCCCACTTACTGCTCCAACTCACCCTCCTTTTCACCTGGGAAAGAGGATAAGCTTTTCAGTTTTGTGTTTGTCGGGATTTTTTAAATCAAAAGGACAGCTGAGTTCAATCCAAATTCCTGGCATTTCAGATTCTCTACAGTTTAGCTGAATATGAGGAGCTATGGGAGAGCTCTTTTCACAGAGCAGTTTGACCCACCAGCACAGATGGAGACACAGAACATATGATCTGGGCCAGGTCCTTGTTCAGACGCTGCAGGATGTGAACAGGCAAGTTTCATGTGGTGTCTATAAAAAGGAACATTAGCATGATATTAGGGATTTTTGAGCATCCAGGAGGACTTGAGAATAAAAAATTAACTTCAGATGAACCCTGCTGTGACTCTTGTTTTCGTCACTCTCCTCTCAGCTTTGCTACTCTGGAATTAATAGATATTAAAGCAGAATTTTGCCCAGTTTAATTGCAGATATAAGTCCTATCTGCTCTGCCTTTGACTGGAAAAGGCATAATTGAACCTTTGCTCCTGATGCTGAAAAAGCACCGTGTTCAGGGGTTACTGTCACAATACCAGAGCTGTGATGGAGCTGGCTCATCCCCAAGCCCTGCTGCTCCTTTACTTTGACCAGAAGGGTGTTTAACTCACAACACAGCCAAGGTTGGTCTTGCTCCCTGCTGTGAAGAGCCACACAGATCTCACTGGGTGACTGTTTCATTGCCTTTCTCTGTTGGTTATGTCATGGCCATTCTTAATCGAGCCCTGAATCTTCAGTCAGAACAAAATCAAATCAAATAAAATATAAGAGTGATTTATATCCAAGAAAACATTTTCTGACAGACTGACATAGAGGAGGGGAAGCAAAGCAGGGACTTATAAACCACAGTTTCACATTGCGTACCAAGCAAGACTTTCATTAGCAAAGCGGATGGCCAGGCAGCACTTGGGGCTCATGAAATTCACAATAAAACAAAACAAAACAAAACAAAACAAGTAAAGCCATAGAGACTGTTCTCCGGCTTTTTAATTGTCCTTTCTAAATCACCCATGCTATGGATTTTGGAATTAAGTGGTTTAATAGCTGACTCAACCGAATGGTTTTGATGATGGTTTTATTCAAATGAAGGACAAGCTGCGCCTGCGGGGCGAGTGGCAGAGAGGCTTGGGAAGGGGGGGGCCAGAGGGGGCACCGGGCAGCGTTCCTGCCCCACACCGCTCACAGTGGCCCCCAGAGCCAGCACAGCTGCTGGGTGGCCGGGAGAGAGCCTCCGAATGGCCCAGGAGAAGTGAGGGCCCCTGCCCTGGGCAGGAGCCAGGGAGCGGGGAGAGGACTCGGCTTCGGCACCCCCTGAGGACACGAAACCATCTGCTTTGCCTTCGGCCCAGGTTGTGGGGCTTCAGGCGACAGGCAGCTGCCTGAGCCCCACCACAGCCTGACTGAGGCTGCAAGGGAAAGTCCTGTGAGCCGGTCAAGGGGGAAGCTAAACTGGCTCTGAAACGACAATTTGCTCAGTTGTACCTCGCAAGACAATAAAGATAGGTTTAAAGCTAGAAAAGATGCCCTGTATTCATTCTCACTTGTATCCTAGCTCCTTATTTCATGCCCAAACTTTAGTACATCCCTATATCCCCACCACAGCAGAACTATTATGTGACAACATAAGCACACGGTCACAGAATCACAGGATGTCTTTACTTGGAAGAGACCTTCAAGATCATCTAGTCCAACCTTTGACCCAACACTGCAAGCTCACCGCTAAACCATGTCCCTGAGCACCAGGTCCACATGCCATTTAAATGCATCCAGGGATGGTGACTCCACCACTGCCCTGGGCAGACCATTCCAATGTTTGATAAACCTTTCAGTAAAGAAATGTTTCCTACTATCC